>PHNY01265235.1:1449-12607 GCA_003724115.2 Anethum foeniculum | reverse complement strand
TATATATATATACAAGTCAATGCTTTTGTCCAACAAGCTACAAAAAGACTTGTTATTTGCAGTTTTAACAATTTTATTATTAATAAAAAATGAAAAATGTAAAATAATTGTTAGGTGGCTTATAACTTTCACTCATCAATAAGAAAATGACAATAACGTATGTCATATTAGAGTAGCTAATTTATATAGATCATATTCTAATACCGACTTGAAACATTTGTAATTTATATTTCCAATTTTCAATTTCGTAAATTCATACAATATTTAATAAATTTTTCAAGATATGGAGAATTATTGTTGTAACAATAATACATATTAGAAATAATGCTAAACAATTATAGCGGTAATGTGAAGATTAACAATATATAATACAAAACGTCCAAAACGTGCGATACGGTTAGATTGGACAGGTTGTCTCAAACAAATCAAATTTTAAATTCAATTAATTAAAACCGAGTTGATTTTTTTAATATAATTTTTTAAATAATTAAAACTGAGTTGATCGAAAATTACAGGTTGGATTGAATCGATAGATTTTTCAACTTATATTCCTAACTCAATCAATTGATCAAAATAAAACATAAATGATAAGACAATGACAAAATTTAAATTCCCATGTTATCAAGATTTGTTTATTCTATGATTATGATACCAAGCTATTAAAATTTAAATAATTGATATTTTGATTTTCTATTTAAATTTAAATGATAAAATGATTTTTAATTTTTATGTTGAAATGAACCTATACCTTTAATGGGCTTGTTTACTGAATACGCCTGGCCTGTAAACCAAAAGCCCAAAGAAAACCATATAAACCCTAAGCACTAGGGTTCCCTCATCTCTTCACTCTCTCATTTACACACTACTACTTGTCGCCTCTCTACTCTTTCCCACCACCAAACCCTAATTCACTCACCATGGCAGAAAGAGGCGGCGCAGGCGACCGAGGCGGTTTCTCCCGCGGCTTCGGCGGCCGCGGAGGCCGAGGCGGCGACCGTGGCCGTGGCCGCCGTCGTGGCGCTCCCAAAGAAGAAGAGAAATGGGTCCCAGTCACCAAACTGGGCCGACTCGTCCGAGACGGCAAAATCAAATCAATTGAACAAATCTACCTCCACTCTCTCCCAATCAAAGAGTACCAAATCATTGACCTCCTAATTGGGCCTTCTCTCAAAGACGAGGTGATGAAAATCATGCCGGTTCAGAAACAAACCCGGGCCGGTCAGCGAACCCGGTTCAAGGCTTTTGTGGTTGTTGGTGATGGAAATGGACACGTCGGATTGGGTGTTAAGTGTAGTAAGGAAGTTGCTACTGCTATTCGTGGTGCGATTATTTTGGCTAAATTGTCGGTTATTCCTGTTAGGAGAGGCTTTTGGGGGAACAAGATTGGGAAGCCACATACTGTTCCGTGTAAGGTTACTGGCAAATGTGGTTCGGTTACGGTTAGGATGGTTCCGGCTCCTCGTGGTGCGGGGATTGTTGCTGCTAGAGTGCCTAAGAAGGTGTTGCAGTTTGCCGGTATTGAGGATGTTTTTACTAGCTCCCGTGGCTCCACTAAGACTCTCGGGAATTTCGTCAAGGTCCATTTTTTCAACTCATTTTATTTGTTTTTGTTTACTGTTTTAAGCTCATTTTGTTCTTGAAGTGGTTTCTGTTAACTTAGTGTACATTGGTTGTGCGAATTAGTTTAATTTCATTTTGGTTGTTTTTAATTATAATTTTGTTTATCAATTTTTTTTTTATGTTAAATTTGTGCACTTTAATTTTATTAAGGGAATGCTGATTAGTAAATGCATCATTTTTTGTGTTATCAAAGCTGCTCTATTAATTTGCTATAATTTTTTATAAATGAATATGCAAGCTTAAAGGAGAAAATTTTAACAAGTGTCTTTTTCTCTTTAGTGGGGTTAATGTTTTGTCAAATTAGCTTATTGTTGTGTAATCGTGTAAACAAACATAGCTCAATATCATACACAAAAGCGCCAGATGCATTTTGAAGATTTGAGGTTAGTGTTCTCTACTGGGTTGTTCATTGCAGATAGGAGGTTTGACCTTTTTAAAAGTGTGTTATGTGTGTTCTTGTGGTGATGTAGATTGTTGTAATTTATACAGATTTATACTATGTATACCATGTAGTAGATCTGCTTTGATACTTTTGTATGGTCTAAAATTGGATCTTGAAAGCGAAATTCTTCTATTACTATAAACATAAAGTCTTTTTACGGTCTTGGATCACCAAATCATCACTTGTTTGATATATTATATATAAGTATGTTTTTATGGTAAACATTTTTATTTTTTTATGAATTGCATTCCAAATATTGTTTTGCATCCCATTGTCTTTGTTGTCTGAGATGTGTAGCGCTGCTAATGTAATGTGTTTGCAGGCTACTTTTGATTGTCTGCTGAAGACTTATGGTTTCCTCACTCCGGACTTGTGGACTGAGACTCGCTTCACAAAATCCCCATACCAGGAGTACACAGATTTGCTGGCCAAATCCACTAAAGCAATTACCTATGTTGAGGATGTTCCAGCTGATATATGAGTGTTGGTTTTCTGCACTTTTATAATTTGAACTTGGTGCTTCTTAGGATATTTTCATATATATTGCTGGTTTAAAATATTGTCCCTTTTCTTTTGAATCCTGTACTTTCAATGTGATATTGGTTGCTGTTTAAGACAATCCAAGCACTTTTAATCAAGTTAGTTTACTTCTTCATTTGTTGAGTTTCTTGTAGATGTTATTATGCATCTGTCCTGATTAGTTACTGTGTTCAGGTTAAAATTTCATCACTCGTGTGGACAAACAGGGTTTATAAAACTTTGTATCCTGTTTGGGTTTAGGCAATATGATTTTTGCATTAGCTTCGTTTTTCACAACATAGCTGTGGGGTTAATGGGAAGGGTTGAAATTTTTTGTATGCGACCTAAGGCTTGAAATTCTTAAACGCATGCAGAGTAACTTTTACCTGTTTGAAATGAATCATTGATGTCTAGGGACGTAAGTTTAAGTTTAATGCTTCCAGGTTTGAAAGGTCACATTGATAATCGTTTGACAAGTCTTTAGTTTTTAAAAGATGACAAGGTTTGATTTATGTATGCTAAATTGGCAATTCATCAGTTTTCTTCCACTTCACTATGCAGTTGCAAGTTAATTTAATTACAAAATAGTTAACTATAATTGTTTGTCTCATATTTTGTAACTGGCTTGGGGTTCATTTAGTGGGGTGTATTCAGTTAAGATTTTAAAGGATTTTAAAAATTCAGGGATATTTAATTTGGATTTTAAATAATTCATTAAAATTTGAAAGTATTCAATTTGAATTCTAAGAAGTCTTAAAATCTTAGGTATTCAATCAAGATTTTAAAAAGTACTTTAAAATCTAGTGGTATTCTATCGAGATTTAAAACAATATATTAAAATCTCATGGTATTCAAAAAGTCATGGATTTTTTTGGATTTAATAAAATGATAGATTTTGATGAATTTGTTATTTTACATGTTTTGAAATCTAGTCAAATTAGATGAGATTTTGGAGGATTCTTCTAAAATCATCAAAATTTTACATATACATATTTACTCTCAAATTAAAATGAAATTTTTAGGAATTCCCTCTCGTTAAACATGTTTACTCTCAAATTTCAATTTCAATGAGTCCGATCTCTCTCGTTGTTTACAAATCTAATGTCAAAAAATTATATTATTTATTAATCAATTTTATAATATCATAAATTTATAATAAATATTTTAGAAACTAATTTAGTTTATGACATTTTATTAATATTTCATTTATATTAAAAAATATATATTCGTATTGGATTCTCTTCAACAAGAAAATCTTTTTGCAACATTTATTTTTACAATTTAATTGCTCGGTCAACTTCACTTATAAACTCTCGTGAAATTTTTAAGTGTTAATAGAATCGAAATTTTGAATTATAAATTATATAATTTTTTAGAGTGAAACGTGAGTAGATGATTAGTCTTCACATATAGAAGATGATAAACTTGAATAAAATATTTCGAGTCAACAACGACAAAGGACGGAAGCAGATACTTGGAGAGCTAACATTGCTAAATGATAGGCCCCGTACGATAAATGAAGAAGATAACGAAGACCAACATACGAAGTGTGAGGAGCATAATAGATAATAAGTGATGAGTTAAACTTGCTATTTGAATCTTATTTTTTATTTTGAATTATAATAGTAGTTATTAGTTGATGTAAGATATTATGAAATAAAATAATTAATAACAAATCAACCCAACAAAATTCATGAGATTTTGTTTATTCCACCAAAATCTTGATAAATCAATCCATCAAAATCTATCAAAATCTGTATAAAATTGAAAAAGTCTATATACAAATCGGTGTGAAATTTAAACAATCCATTGATTTACAAATTCAAATAAAATCCATGAATTGTTGTCAATCTTTTAAAATCTCGAATGAATACACCCCTCTTAAACATGAAATCTTTGTTCAGCAGTGGTAGTACACTGTTCTGAAATTTATCCCAAACATGAAATCTTTATTCAGCAGTGGTAGTGCTAGCTGTTCTGAAATTTATCCCAAATGTAATGACATGAAATCTTTATTCAGCAGTGGTAGGTAATGCTAGCTGTTCTAAAATTTATTCCAAATATAGTGACATGATAAATATTAAATTTTATTTAGTGGTCGCATACGTGTAAAAGTGGGTTTCGGTGTGTTATTATTAGAAAAATTATAAAGTCACAACTCACAGGTGAGTCGGTGACACATGGGAAAATAATTGAAAAAACTTTCGGGGGTCTAGCAAATTACCAAGTCATAAGCAATTTATTTAGGAAAAACTTTTGGGGGTCTTACAAGTCTTGGAAAAACTTTAGGGTGTCTAGCATTTTCTGTCTAGTAAACTGACAAATTTCTTTCAACGTCTGATGACATTAAGCAATTTATTGGAGTATTAGTCTTGGTGATTACAAAAGATGAATCCTTTTAAAGAACTTCGAATATCCCGCTCCTCTTTTTGATTGATTTATACAGAAAACAAGCCACAAAAAAAACTGAAAAACAAAAGTGAGGAAGCACAGAAAAACTCTCGTCCGATATGCAGATCATGTTTGTTATTCATGGAAAAAAACTTTACTCCATGTTTGGGAACATGTATTTTATATGAAATGATGGATTTCAAATAATATGATTTGAGTTCTTATTTCAATTTCTTATATATGTATTAAAATCCCAATCTAAATTCTTTTACTTGTCCAAACATGATATTTGGTCGAATTCATAATTTCAAATGAAATTCAGGTTCCCAAATGAACGTTTAGGATGTTTAGCATATTTTGTATATCGGTAATCCAACAAATTTCTTTTAATGTCTGATGACATTAAGCAAATTATTGGAGTATTAGTCTTGGTGATTTCAAAAGATGAATCCTTTTTAAAAAACTTCAAACATCCTGCTCCTGTTTTTCATTAATTTATACACAAAACAAACCAGAAAAAAAACACTAAAATCAAGAACCTAACAAAAGTAGAGGAAGAATAGAAATGCTCGCCCAACATGCAAACCATATTTCTCTCTTTTTTTTCCTTCTTAGTGTATTGTATATAGATCATTCGACGTGCCCAAAAATAATCAACATTCTACCAGGGGTACAAACTATGTATACAAGCCATCCATCAGGGAAATTGTAAAGCAGTTATAATGACGCTATTCATGGTACGTTCTAGTGTCCTTACAGACCAATACTGCTGATCAACATGATACCATATTTCCCTTCCAACCTCCAGGCATCTCTGAGTAACCACTTAAAAATTACTTCAAAACCCAAGGATTGAACAAAGAAGTGAGAACAATTTAAAAGGTATATTAACTAGAGAAATATGTCATTTACACCATATACTTCATCACCAAGATTTCAGCATTCAGATTTGGGTCACTTCCGATTGTAAGCAACAGAACAGTCTCAGAATCAATATTTGCATGAAATTCAAACACCAACACAGAGTTACAACACTGAATCTAAAATTTTATAGATGATAACTAGCAAAAATATTGGTAAAAGTTGGTCCTCAAGCATCTGACATGTCGATATATCCTCCGAGAATTTGAGATAAATTGCTACCGTCTGCAACTAACTTGTATCCACTTCATTGAACAAACTGCAGACAAAACCATCATTGTGGACACCACTTTAATAACTGAAACTATTTGACGATATAAGAAGCAACAGTGCAATATTTACTTTCAAAAGAACCCTTATAAGGAAAAACGTATTCACAAGAAAGAATGAGAATCTTTCATCTAACATTGTGGGCAAGCAGCACCAAGCTAGAGATTAGACTGATTAGTAGACCCTGTGAGCTTAACTCGCAAAAAAAGACATCAGAAGGCTGTTGTTTAGTTGCCATCCAACACATAAGTAGATTGCACAAATAGATATATATTTTTTTTATCAAAACAACCTATATACCAAAGAAATTCAGTGTGTAACAATTACGAAAGAGAGTTTCCAGGTATATTGTAAACAAGTATGTTTAAATATATCTAAATTATGGAAGATAAAGGGAGAATCACAAAGTAAATAGGGTCACCACAAGTTTATAAGGCAGTCATCTACTGTGACTAATTTTGCATTACCTAAAAGCATCCTACTCTTGCGAATCATCGTTAGACCTTCAGTTTCTGCAAAATTTATTAAATTATAAGTAAAAAAGAATTGTATAAGCATACTACTACTACTACATATATATATATATATATATATATATATATATATATATAGGTTATCTTCCATATTCTCTGAAAAGTTGCGCAAGGCAAACTCACTTAGTTTTGGGATCTGCCCGCCCCTTCCTCGGTGGGTTTTTCCTGCTAGGAGTACTGGCCTGAACTCCACCTCTTTTCTTTTCTGCCCTGGGAACTTGTTTTTGGACTGTTTTGCTGCTTGAAGCGACTGCAGTAGTATCATCAGCCTGTTCCTTCGACAGAGCATCCTTTGACTTTCCAGCTCCTCTTGTAGTTCTTTTACTTGGCTCCGCTGAAAGGTTTCCCTTAGGATTAGAACTTCCAATAGTGAGGGAAGCCGCTTTCTTCGGCTTAGGACTTCCAATAGTGAGCGGAACCTCTTTCTTTGCAGGAAGCCTTTTCTTTGGCTTAGAACTTCCGATAGTGACAGAAGCCTTTTTCTTCATGTCTGAGCTGTTCATGTCCTCTTCACTTTCTGATTCTTCCTCAGCTTTGTTTGTTTTCAGAACTTTCTTTCCTTTCAGATTCTTTTGCAATGCAACCTGGCCTTTTGTGGCAACTCTTCTAGCCCTTTTACTTGTGGACTCTGGACAAGTAAAATCAACAACAAGTGAACAAGAAGCTTTAGTACCAGATCTTATAGCCTTTTTACTTGTGGAATCTGGACGAGTAAAATCAACAATAAGTGGACAAGAACCTTTAGCAGCAGCAGAGGGCATGATTGCTTCTTTTTTAGATTTTGCAGAATACTTCTCAACAGCTTGCTTTTCAGATTCAGCTCCTTTCTTTCCACTGTTTGATCTTAGTACTCGAGTGATCCCACCTGCAGCGCCCTTATCCATCTCATTCTTGTTCCTGGTTTTGACCTTCTTCACTTGACTACCAGAAGCTTCTGTGTTCCCCTCGTGTGACATAGCTTTTCTCTTCTGAGTAGTTTCACTTTCTCCAGAATCACCAAGCTTTAGCTTTTCACTTGCAACAGTCTTTTTTTCCTCAGTCTTTTCATCGGCTATCATAGGCATCTTCCCCTTGGCCTTTGCATCAGCTTTCAGAGGCATCTTCCCTTTGGCCTTTGCATCAGCTTTCAGAGGAATCTTCCCTTTGGCCTTTGCATCAGCTTTCACAGGCATCTTTCCCTTGGCCTTTTCTTCTACTCTTGCTTCTTCAGTAGTTGGTGTTCGTGACCGTAGTACCCTAGTACTTTCAGTTGCAACAGCTTCAGTTTCTTTCTTCTTAGCCATGATTCAGGTTGAATTAATAGAAGAAACACACTCGTACAAAATGTTCTGCGATATACAGGAACAGTCAAAACACGTCTTACCATTTCTACTATTAAATAACTTATCATGGAAAAGCCATTAACAAAAGAAATTAATACCAAAGCCACAGCAAAACAATGCTCTAGGCAATTTGCAACACTAGATCAATGTAGTTGCTCTAAGACTTGATAACCATCCAGCCATCAAAAACAAAATCTTACATCATATATTTGCAATTTAAGAGTATCTACAAAACCATGTTCATTTCATGGGATTATAATTTCCAACTACTAGCTTGTTTTCTCTAATTTTCTTCTATATAATGGACAAAATCACAATTAATATTCCATGGGACTCTAAAACCTAGTGAGGGGTGGGCTTAATTATCTCTCGCAAATCAATCAAAACTAGTTAGTGGAATTATTTTAAGGAATTAAAGCATGACAAAACGAGTAAAAATTATAAATCATGGAGGGATCATAGTCCTTGCAAATAAACGTGGCCCATTATTGCCCAACGGACATCATTTTTTCAATCAAAACATAGTATGTAAGTAAAGGGAAAACCCTTGTACAAGACAATTAACAGGCTGTATGCATCTATATAAAAAAAATTACATCAAGTAATACACAGAAAATCTATCCAAGATATGATAGGTTAACACAAAAATATACACAAATGACTACTGAAGTTGTACAATCCACAACAAATTAATTAGGGGCCACAAAGACAGGCTAATCCACTGTTAATTACAATTTACACCCAATCTTAATCAAAGTAGATGCCGTTACATCTTATTAGAAGCATATATAGAACCAAATAAGCAATGCGAAAACTTTAAAAAGCCCAAAAATACTGAATACGTCGAGCAGAAAATCTATTACAGTACGATACTTGAAACGAAAAAACCCTAATTCCTAAAACCAAGAACAGAGAGACTAAAAACATATATGTAATCCAAGATATGTTAAATTAACACTGGTCATTATATGAATGATTACTGAATTTGTAGAATCCTGAACCCTATTAATTAGGGACGACGAAGAAATGAATAATACACTATTAATTACACCAAATTGCGATGAATTTAGCAACAATTTCGATTAGAAAACTCGATAAATCATCTCAATTGTAGTACTTCCATATATAGAATCATAATAACTCACATTTATTTCAAGAAATTAAGTATGCAAAACTCGTCAAAACCCTAACTATAGAATACATATACATGACTACAGATTTAGTAGAGATAGAGGGAGAGAAACAGAGAGAATGATTCTTGTAACAAACAAACCCTAATTACCAAATCAAGTACAGAGAGATTGATTACGCGCATATATATATTTTGTATATTTACACAGACATAAGTAAAATAAGCAAGGAAATGAGAACAATCAACATACAGAGAGATAACATATGAGTAACACTATACAGAGAGAGAGAGAGAGAGATAGGCGGAAATGAGAATAATCAACACATACAGAGAGATAACATATGAGCAACACTATAGAGAGAGAGAGGGAAAGAGAGAGAGGGAGAGGGAGGGAGAGCACATACAGAGAGATAACATATGAGCAACACTATACAGAGAGAGAGGGAGGGAGGGAGGGGGAGAGAGAGAGAGAGAGAGAGAGGCGAACCTGGAAGAAGATTCTAGAGAGAGAATTGAGAAGAGAAGATTATGAGCTGGATCAGTATATATAGAGTCTAGAGATGTGTGTATGTATATACAGACAGAGGTGTACGGTTCTGTTTTTAGGCGGGAAATTTACCACTATGTGGCTATTTGCTATCTTGAATAATCTTTTTTATTTATTTTTATTTCTTACCCAGTAAAACCTAAAATCTATTATCCACAAGACCACAACAAATCAGCGATAGGTAAACGAGTAATAAAGTTCTCTAAAATATGTAGGTTTTTTTTTGATATTACATTGTATCTTGATTTCAAATTTGAATTTTTGATACATATTAAGATATTAAGGTAGTAAAATGTAATAGTTATATTTTAAAAATAGGTGATAATTTTTATGTTTTAAATTAAAAATTAAATTCTAAACTTTTATTTGATATAAATAATTTTTTTATTATCCAACAAAATGGATCTAATTATTTAAACCATCTTATAAAAATACCAAAAAGAGTTGTAACTGAATCAATGGAACGTTTTGATAACCATTATGCTATTACCTATAACTAAATCCAAAAATCAAAATATTTATATCTTAACTCATATTATAGATTAAGTTCTATGGAGTCCCGATTGTTTGTGGAGTCCTCGAGTCCCTACATTCTGCAATTAAAATATTGCATAAAATATTGTAAATTGTATTATTTTTTAAATCAAATCACGTAATACAAAAATCACTATTTTAATTTAAATATTGCAAATCTAACCCATCTATGGGTTTAAAATTTTGTGAAATGACACCATGGGTTTAAAATTTTGTGAAATGACAGATTTGTAAAAATGGGTTTAAAATTTTGTGAAATGACAACATGGAATCACGTAATACAAAAATCACTATTTTAATTTAAATCTTGCAAATCTAACCCATCTATGGGTTTAAAATTTTGTGAAATGACAACATGGGTTTAAAATTTTGTGAAATGACAGATTTGCAAAAATGGGTTTAAAATTTTGTGGAGAGGAATTGAACCTAAGTTTAGCCATTTACTTAGCATGCTCCAATACCACTTATGCTACTATATCACTTAAGTTTTTACCCATGCACTTAATATATAAGTGGCGCATGAGAATAAAATTTGATATTATTATTGCAACTTATACAATAACATCTTCTTTTTCATATTTGTTTATTTTGTTTACATACTATCTTATAATCCGTGCAATGCGCTGTTATTTTAAATAATAATATTATGATTTTTATTTTAAAATTTTATTAATTGAATTTGTTAAAAAAGTAAGTATGTTTGATTAAGTATAGTTGAATATATATATTTCATTAAACATCAATTTATAAGAATTAGATATTTGAAAAAAGATAAATAATTTTTTAAAATAATTAGAACAATAAAATTAGATTTTAAAATGAATAGGCTTAAAAGGTGGCCGATATATATACTTCACTTATACGAAAAAATGAATAAAAATTATAATACGAGTATATTCAGTATTGATACGATATTTATTACATATG
>PHNY01265153.1:30110-48199 GCA_003724115.2 Anethum foeniculum | reverse complement strand
TATAAATTGTTGTTTAATGAAATATATATTCAAGTATACTTAATCAAACATACTTACTTTTTTAACAAATTCAATTAATAAAAAATAAAAGTCATAATATTATTATTTAAAACAATAGTGCGTCGCACGGATTATAATATAGTACGTAAACAAAATCAATAAATATGAAAGAGAATATGTCATTGTATAAGTTGCAATAATAATATTAAATTTTATTCTCATGCGACACATACATATTAAGTGCATGAGTAAAAACTTAAGTGGTATAGTAGCATAAGTGATATTGGAGCGTGCCAAGTAAGTGGTTAAACTTATGTTCAATTACTCTCAACAACATTTTTTTTAAATATAACAAAGACATGGGCAAATCTGTCATTTCACAAAGAATAAAATGTCTCACTAATTTTAAACCCATGTTGGGCTATTATATATAGAAAGAGATTTTCAATTTTAATCATATTTAAAGTAGATATAAAAAATATATAACCTTGACAAATAAAAGGAGAGGGAAGAAAAAAAAAAGTGATTCATATACTTCTATTAACATAAAAATAAAAAGAATGAAAACATAATATATACATAAAATTAATATCTTAAAATACAGTACATAATATTTTCTTAAAAAAACTTTATGATGATACCTTTATATGTTTTGAGATTTTTACATATTTTGTAATTATAATTTTATTATCAATAGTATATTACTAATGCATGTATATTAATGTTTCAATTTACCTATTCTGTTCGGTTCAGATATGTCAGTTGTTTTGGGGGTAAAATCGAAACTAAACTGAAACAATTCGATTTTTAAAATGTCAAACCGTAACCAAATTAAACCATTAATAAACCGTTAAATTCGGTTTGAACGGTTCAAATTGGCAGATTTAGGTCGGTTTGGAGAATTTTTGCTCACCATTATTATAAAGGTACGATGCGAGATTTTCTTAGAGTATGACCTTTTTTTTCTTATTTGTTAAACATTTAAGAATACTTCATACTTATTAATATTTTATTCATATAAAAATTTGATACAAGATCGAACCAAAATCATGGGAATGATAAAAGATGGCTTTACCACTGAGCTCCTCTCGACCCATCGGAGAGTGTTACTTCTATTCGAGTCACTTTTAAACGTTAAAAGTTTAAAACTTAACTTATGAACACATATCTATTATATATATATATATATATATATATATAATAGAGCAAGTAGGGGGTTTGTGAGACAATTTAATCTTATTGAAATTACTATTTTGCCCCTCATTATTATATGTTGATGACTTTATTTAATGCGCATGTATTAATCGTAACTAATTTAATATACACGTATTAATTAGTCTTACTAAAACTACATATAATTATTACTACTTCATTATTTATATTAACATACTGCATATTAATTTCAGTATATTTAACTCGTTATAATTTTAACAACAATCATGATTTAATGATAACACAATGTTCAAAATTATTATTTTGAGCGGATATGTTTAATATACCGATTATATTCATGAAAAAAATACACTATTAGTGTTAGTGAACTTGAGCTCAAAAATAATTAAATATTTTTAATGGTTACGATACTAGGGATTATGATAAGAAAGCAACAGCTATCATCGTTCGACTATAACTAAACATAAACAAAGACGAATTAGACTTTTTGTAAATGCCAAATTATAATGACTGTTAATTGTAGGGTGAAGAAATTTGTCAATTAATTTAGAACGACTTTTTTTAGAAGACACATGCAAATATAAAAGTAGTTTATAAAGTAATCATAATTTGTGTATCCTGAAAAATAAATAATATAAAAAATAATACGCATGTTCGTAATAACACATATATTTCATTTGACTGTCATCTTTCATAATGAATTATTAAATCTATATTAGAAACAAAAATAAATTCATATGAATGTAATATATATCGAAATTTCATGTATAAAAGAATAACAATTAAACAAAAGGAATCATTAATATTATAGTACATTATTCTGTCGAGATAAACCATCATGTAACTCATTTATCACTAACTCCATTATCGCAATATGCAGATTAAAAAATTAATAATTAATATAAAACATACCCGTGGCTTGTACGAGTTACACCTATCATATTAACTTTCATATAATATGTATGCACTAATTACGTTAATGTGTATTTACATATTAATGATTGTTTTTATATATAAATAATTTCTAATCTACTTATTATGTAATACATTAAGTAATATTAATGATTTTATAATTAATTTATCTCATTATAATTCTTACACTAACTAGATCAAACAACCACAACATTTCTACAACAACTGTCAAATATCACTTTTAGCTAGGCATAACACTGTATACCAATTTATTCAGTTAATGTCAATTAATGATGAAGAACAAACACGTCTGTTTAACGTCAATTAATGAAAAAGAACAAACGCGTCTCGCGAAACTGTCGTCACACCACAAAAACTCATGCTCGTATATATAAACAAATATATCAACCATTCACCGGGCAACAACATGAATATACTATCTACGACTACAGTTAAAATAACATTAAATCCGTGCAATTTAGAATATACCCGTGCATTGCACGGGTTATAGGGCTAGTTTATATTTTAATGCGTGAAAATGTTTTATTTTTTAAATTATATGTCAGCAAAGAAAAACAAAAATAACAAATTCCATGTTAGAAAAGTGCTTAGCTGGGAAATGTAAAAGATGAATGGCCTAAAACCGAACTAAAATAAACAAGTAGGTCACGGGAAGAAATAAATGAATCATGGTAGCTTCAAGTAGCAACAACCAAATAAAGATGGCAAGACAAACAAAATACAGTCACGGGTGTTCTTTTTCTTTGAATTTCTTTTTCTCTACTCATGGAAACTTTAGATTCAAGGAATTTATATGTATCTTTTTTGTATCAAATACTAGACAGTAGACACTATCATAAAATTATGTCAGATTCGATCTTTACGATTAGTAGTATTTTTACGAAGAATATAAACAAGTGAAATTAATAATCATTTAAGAATTAATTAACAAAAAAGAAAAACCAGCTTATGATAATATGACGAAGAAGTAACAAAAGAAGAAACAAAAAGCACAACATGACAAAGGGCGAAGTTGACTTCTGGGGGGTACTTGAAGTTCACAAGTCTTTTTGCATTTTTGGCGAGTTACTCGTGAAAGGACAAAACAATTTCACTAGCGGACGCACTAGGCAAAATATCACACAGCATTTTTTTTGTTTTTGAAATTTAGTATTCTGTTATTATTATAATACTATTTCAGATGGCGGTTGTTCATACACCATTCAATTGAAATTAAAATTTTAGAAAATGAGCGTAATTAGATAATTCAAGATGTTAGAATCGGTTCGGGTTCGGGTTCGGGTTCGGGCTCGATTCTCGCTTGTCCGGAGATTTATTATAATAGATACTAGACATGTAAATCTATTTTGTTCAAAAATAGAATAAAATATAGGAAAAAATTAAATTTCTAATTTTGCATTACGAAAGCTCAGGATAAGTATTACACAACAAATTATGTCACAAAAGTGTCTTATCGAGGGAAGAAGAAAAACAATTTAAAAAAAAAAATTGGAAACGAAATTTGATATCTGGTATCAAGCTCATTTAGGCCCCGTTTGGCAAAACTGCTTTCCACTTACTTATAAGTTACTTATTTTTTTTCAAAATTTCATATTTTTAAAATTTTTTTCACATATAAATATTTATTATAAGAATTGAAAATCAAATTTTATTTTCAAATGAAAAATAAGTTACTTGTTTCCAGAAAAAGTACATATACACGTACTTTTTCTGAAAATAAGTAACTTATTTTCAGAAACAAGATTTGTGAAACGGGACCTAACTAGCCTGCACATCAGCGGGGAGGTAGGTGGGCTGCTCAACATGCCAAGAGGGAGGGTTTGGTACTGTTGGGTTTGGTTTATTTTAGTTGGCAACCATCGCCGGCTGTACAATCCGTTAGGTACCCACTCTCATATGCTCACCTCAACATCTTATTTTTTTCTTCCTTCCAGGGACCATTCAGATTTTGATAGCTTATGAGTTTTGACTTCTAAGTAATCAACTCAAATTTTAAGATGTGAGATAAACGGGGTGGGAGGACTTGAACCCAAGTAACCAGTCGCTCTAAAATCTTAAAGTGTCAGAGGAAGGCCCGAACATGATCTTATACTCTTTAACACACCTACTTATGACATATTAATTACTAAAAATTAAAAAATATATTAACATTCTATCTTACGTGGAGTCTTGCATGTACATATTTACATCATGATATGTTCAATTTATTAATCAGTCAAAAATATTAGAGATACCGGATTTCTGAATTTTTTAGTAATTTCACTGAAAGAGGGTGAAAATTAAGAAACCTGACAATAAAGTGCTCAAAGGAGTACAGTCTTTTAAGAACCGAACAAGCCGAGGAAGGGGGGGTCTTGGGTCTCGAACTCTATTTACCGCTAGCCACTAAACAACATTAGTCCTCCGTCCCAAAAACCCGGCTAAATTCTCTTCTCGATGTAGTCTAACGACACTAGCAGTACAACACAACGCTATCAGTCATCCGATGTACACTAGCAGTACAACACAACACTATTAGTCATCCAATCTCCATTACGTAATAATTAATAAAATAATACTTCCACCGTCAATATCAGCCACTCAATATATTTTTATTTTGATAAAACAATAAATTTATTAAAATAATTTTCTTTCCCAAGACTATTACTTTTAACTTTTTATACTGTATATTTTCCCTCAAATCATATAAAAACACATCATATTTAAAAAAATAATTATTAATAACATATTATATCGCGATAAATTGTCGCAATTCATAAATAGTAATCCAGTATATTCACGTCAAAAAGTCTGCTATATGATATGTTTCGTTTGTCCTAAATCAAGACGTATATTACTTACTTATTTTACATATAAATTATCGATATTTCATTCCGCATCATAATAATAAAAATCACTGATGGACAACACTGCAATAATACAAGCCAGTTTATTCTCTTTTAATTGCAAAATAAATAGACATGCATTCTCACAAAGAGAAATTATATATTTTTAAAAAACAAAATTTTATTTCTCCTGGTTACGATGATTACTAAACTTATTAAATTATAAATAGAATTATAATTATCACATCCAGTTACATATCGTCTGTGCATTTCACCGCACATTGATAATTGTTTTGTATATAAAATAAAATAGTTCTGGTCTATCTTATCTGTACAATATGTGTTATTTGGAAAAAGAACAAGAAAAAACAAGGAGTTGAGGACTACATGGTCAGGCCACAAGTAGTTCCAAATTTCTTACCTAAATAGCCCATCAACAAACCAATTGATGAAACACATAGCAACAACTAAATAGATAGACAAGACTCCATTTTATTTGAATTCTTTCGGGAGGCAATTTACCAAAATCCATGCCCTACATATAAATATACAATACACATAAATTGCACTAAATTGCAACACTACAAACAATGAAACAACTGGTGCACTTTCCTCAACAAAATTCTATTCCTCGTTTTGGTAGCTTTTGTTGTACAAGATAACCTTTATAAATTATAACAATTTTGAATCAATTTGAAATGTCCATCTCTATGGAAAAAATAGAGCTATTATTTTAATTTATTATCGTAGAATATTATTATTTAACAGTTAGTATTAGTAACCTCTAGAAAAAAGGAATAAGATTTTATACTTTTCACACTCCTCTAACAAAACAAAGGGGAGAACTCGAAATTAAATTATCTAAAAAATTAAAATATGATAAAAAGATATCAAGAATATTATATACCCTTTAACATAATGCACTAATATGTTTCCTGTGTATAATATCAGTCTTTATAATAATAAAAAATAGTGCAAAATATCCTGAAATGATTTAAGAAATTATTTAATAAAGAGAAAGCAAGCAACTAGGTGCTGTGTTGTCCCTAAACCCGAACACATGATTTGGCCATGAACAAAAGGTGATGCTAAAAAAAAAGGGAAAAGTAAAAGCTGGGGCTGTAATGTAATTACATTTACATTACATGATCAAAAAATAAAACCATCTCTACAGACCACCTCTGGCTCTGGTCCAAACAAAACAGTGCTCCTTTTTATCAGCTAGATCTTTGCTTCTTGTAAGAGAATTTTTCAAGAAACAATAAAAAGACACAACCCTCTTCCAAGAAATAAAAAACCCAGTTCTGGTTCACTTTGTGAATGATTATATGTTCCTGTGTCTCACCATTGAGATTTGCTATTAATGATCTTTTTATCAGGGACATGCTCATTTATTGTGTTGGTTCTGTAGTGAACCATTTGATGCCTGAAAATGAGGGCAAGTGAAACAAAACAAGTCAAATCAAGGAGAGTAGAAAGATTGTAGTAAAAGCCCCAAGTATCATTTTTATCACTCTGTACATATTTTCTTGCTTATTTTTTCTTCTGGGCTTGCAAGAATTATTATTATATACATACACTGAAATGAGGAAACATGGGTGGCAGCTTCCTTATCATCCTCTCCAGGTGTGTTTGCTATGTCCTTGTATGAGTATTGAGCTTAGCATTTTTGGGTTTTTGTTGTTTTAGTGTAATTTTTCTAAGTTTTACATTTTGAAAATTGTGTGTGTATTTGTGTAGGTAGTTGCTGTTGCTGTGTTTCTGGCATTAGGATTTGCTTTCTATGTGTTCTTTGCACCTTTTGTTGGGAAGCAACTTTATCAGTATATTGTGATTGGGATCTACAGTCCTTTGGTAAGCCTGTAATTCTATTCATACCTTATCACAGTGTAGTGTTTGTTACTATTTACATATTTTTAATGTGTGAAGATCTGGATCCATGCTTCTGTTTAGTGCTCCTACCAAAATTGTTGTCCATCATCTAAATAAAAGTGGATGGTCTAAGCAAAATATGACTGGTTGATCTTTTGTCGGTGCCATTGAAAGGGGGTGTTACTGATTTAGTTTTAGATGGTATTGGGGTAGATACTAATGCTACAATTTGAAGAGAATGTGGAAAAATGTGCTTCGCTAATTTCTGTAGGAATTAAGTGTAAGGATGTTTTATAGCCTAGAATTAGGAAGCAGGGATTCTTCACTTATCCGCCGCTCTGTGTACCGGATTCTTGGGTGCACGGGGATTTATAATATATTTTTAGTATATTAATATTTGCCAAATCACCCCAGACCCGAATCCCCGTATTTTTAGATTTGCAGAACTTTCGTATCCCCATACTACGCACTCCCACATCCGCACTCATGCTTCCTACTTTATAGCATAGAATGGAAAATTAGTATCTAAATCCTTTCTTCTTTCAGATTCAGAGTAGCAATGTAGCTGTATAGTGTATACCTTTGCCCAATCGTGCTAACACCAAATCGGGCCCAGACAGTAGTATACTTGTATTCAGCCACCTTGTCAAATTTTCTCTTTATCATATTGTAACATAGAACAATTAATTTCCTGGGAAAAAGAAGAAAAATCTTTTCAGGGAGATTTGTAGTATCTTGAATGTCAGTGAAATCATGGTTAATGTCTTCTATCTCATAGAAATCTTTGACTTTGAAAAAAGAAAAAATCTCATACAAATCACGCACTAGTTACGATACATTTTTGGAACATGTTTGCTAAAATCTCTGCTTGTTCGTTGAACACTCGGAAATTAGAACCCAGCCAACCAGGTTATATATTTGGATTTTGTATTGGATTATGTATGCTTTGTGAGCATATTTCTGTCTGTGTTATTCTCTGTACTCTCGCTTAAAATGATTTTTAATTACCACTGTCTACTCTGTTCTATGTAATCTTGTTCCGTAAAAAGATGTGTGGCATTACATGCTCTCAGATTGTATGCGCTTTTGGACTCTACATATGGTGTGCAGCAGCTGATCCTGCTGATCCAGGAGTTTTTAAATCTAAAAAATATATCAATTTTCCGGAGCGCAAAAAGCATGATCGGCTCCAAGAATCAAAACTTGGTGGTGAATCAACTTCGTCAATTCACGATGCAAGCGCTGCAACAGTTGGATTGACACCCATGGAGAAAGAAACAAAGAACATGGATTCAACAACAGAAGATTGTACTGCTGAGATTAAAAAAATGGATGCTGCATCTCAACAATCAGTGTGTTCCAAAGTCCTGTTGGCCTTTTTATCTCCTTGCGCTTATGTGTGCAACTGCTCAAATTCACATAACAGATCTTCTGAACAGCAAGCTAGTGAAGATGGAATGTTCTACTGCAGTCTGTGTGAAGTTGAGGTCCGTATGTGCTTTTGGCATGACCGGTGATGTTCAATTTGAAAGTTTTGAAATGCAGACATTCATAGAAGCACCTACAAACCTTCAGTATGACAGTATCTATTTCCTTATAAAATGTAATGATAAATGAGAATTTATGAAGATTTAACAAGAGGACAGGGCTTCTGAAAGTAACTAGTAGTACAACCAAGTCCGAAAAAGAGAATACATTTTTTTTTGCAAACTAAACTGTTGGAACCTTGATACTAGTTTAGCCAAAAATATTTGGGTGTCTCTTGGCTGGTTTTTTCAAAGTCACATGTTGATAATATGTTTCATTTGATCGTCTACTTGCAGGTTTTCAAGTACAGCAAACATTGTAGAGTTTGTGACAAATGCGTTGACCATTTTGATCACCATTGCAGGGTATTTTAAAATGGATCTCTAATTCAAAATATCTAGTAGTTCGACAGGACATCTGTTTGACATTTTATTTTGGCTCTTTGACAGTGGCTCAACAACTGTATAGGGAAAATAAATTATCGGAAGTTTTTCTCACTCATGGTTTCTGCCCTTCTGCTGGTAAGGACTACTGTCTTAATGCCTTGTTTTTAGGAGGATTATGAGCTGCATTGATACAATTATAGGTTTCCTTACCCCATCCTGCCAATTCAGTATTTTGATATTCTCCTCGAGCTGCTTTGTGCTAATCTCTGCTACTGAAAAACCTTTTCTTCATAATCAAATTTGTAATTAGATAATAATTTTCAGATATTCAGTGTTATTTCTGCTTCCTGAACTTCACTTGCTACTTACATATAATAATTAAATGTTCGAGAGCAATCTAACCATCCATTAAGTAATAGACTAATGATAAGCTTTTAGAGGCAGCATTTATTTCAAGTTATTGACAGGTCTGTATATGGTTTGTGCACCTTGGACTTGAGATTGCAGCTAATACTTCAGTGGTCAACTGGAATTTTTGTACTGATTCGCTGTTTCCTTGAGCACAAGAGATATTCTGCAGATATAGCTACCAAGCTAGGAAGTAGTTTCTCTATAGTACCCTATGTTATTGTGGTGGTGAGAATCTTTCAGTGTTCATCTTTTAATGTATCCGTCTAAGTATCTGTCTTGTTTTATTTTTACATCTAGAGATGCTATAAGATCTATTTTTGCCGAGTTTAAGGTGGATGTATTTTAATTTATTTTGCAGTCACTGTTAACTGACTCTTATAAATGCAGGCAATATGCACCATATTGGCAATGATTGCTACGCTGCCAATCGTTCAGCTTTTCTTCTTTCACATTCTTCTAATAAAGAAGGTTAGCGTTCTAATTATTTTGAACTTTTCTTCTATTAAGTTATACCAGATCCCGACCTTCAGAAGGCTTTTGAATAAATTTTGGCTGACCTATTTTGCATAAAACAGGTTTGTTGCATAATTAAAATGGCAAGGAAGTAAATAAAGCTGTGAAATCATATACAGCCCATTGAAATGAGTTTCTGATGTTGATTCTTTGCTAACAGGGTATCAGCACGTATGATTATATCATAGCTTTGAGAGAGCAAGAACAAGGAGTTGGAGGTCAACAGAGTCCTCAGATGTCACAAGCCAGTTCCCTCACAGGGTTAAGCAGTGCAAGCTCCTTTAGTGCCTTCCAGCAAAGAGCTTGGTGTACTCCACCACGGCTGTTTGTTGAAGACCAGGTATGAGATTCTAAATATTCTAGCTGAAAAAGAACCTATGTATGCACATGCCTTTCTCTTTTGAAAAGCAATTTTGTAAATTCTTGGTAGATGTTCATATAGTGTAGTGAAGATGTGAAATCGATGTCCTACCCTTCTGCAAGCACTTCGATTCTCATAGCACTTATTTCAACCTAAAAAAACCTTTAGTTCTGGTCATCCTAAATCATTCTCACAAGGTATGTCTTGCTACAGAGAAACCATGTGCTATCCAACGCATGCTATAAACTTTGTAAAAACTTCATGTGAAGCCAAAAAATTCCTAGAAATTAAATTTTGGAAGTTCCTTAGTCATGCATCTTGATCTGCATATTCTGAATCACTATTTGTCCGTTCGGCTTGCATGAACTTCATAAGCATAAGCTTAGTCTGTCTAGCTTATAGCGAACCTTAACAAGAAATTCAGAAGTCAGATCCTCGGTGAGAACCACCAAGGTAGAGTATTTAGCAAATAATTTCAATTCCGAATCTTATTTGCCAAGGTTGGGTTCTCATATGATTATGGGACTACCTTTGTTTCAGTAGAATTTAGCAGTTTGCATATGAATTCTTCCATCGCCTATCAGGTTGATAAGCAACAGCTGGCTCAGAAATCTTATTTCAATGTAGGATTAGGGTTTTTATTTCAGTGTCATCATAAGAAGCATTGTAATTAAGAATCAACAGTATGGCTTATGTAATTTTGTCAACGTGTGTACACGGAAGGCCTGTGTAGGGTTTTGTAATAGTGTGACTGGCTGTAGAGTGTAAAACTGCTCTAATTTTTGTTTTATCCAGTTTGATGTAGTTCCTTCTGACACTAGATCTGTGAGTTCCTTGGGGAAGAAGACAGTGGGAGAAGAGACGAAGAAAAAGAGTAATGCACCAGTAAAGATAAGCCCATGGGCATTAGCTCGCTTGAATGCCGAAGATGTTTCGAAGGCTGCCGCAGAGGCAAGGAGAAGATCAAAAATCCTGCAGCCTGTCACTAGAAGGGATGTCCCTTGCAGGCTTGATAGGGATAACAGCTTTGGTAGCAGTGATCGGCAGATGTATGGAAGGCAGGATTTGAATAGGAAACGAGGCAGTAAGCGAGTTCGGCTTCCTGCAGAGCTACCTTTAGAACCCTTGACCAAACTTTCAACCAATACTGCTAAAAGCAACATTACTGAGACATCAACTAGTTTTGCTCCTCTTCAGTTCGAACCACGTAGTGCTTTCAGAACAAGCCTACCCATGTCAAATGCATCTGGAGTTGTTGCATCTTCCCCTGAGAGCAGTTTAGACTCACCAGATCTTCATCCATTTGGAATCTCATCGTCAGGAGTTGATGAGGCTAGACAACTGACAGGACCATCATCTGATGCTCTTGCTCAGCCAGGATTCCCTCTATCCAGATCAGCTAGTGATGGATACGATGCATCTGGGGGTGAAGATAGTGACCGAGTTCCTTCCAGGACTGGTCAAAGGTCCACAAACTGGAGTAATGTTCTCTTTAACTCCGATCAGGATGAGAGAATCACTAGGGTTAAGGGACCAGGTTCATCCGGCTACGGTAGCAGCAGAAAACTTTGAACATGGGAAGTTCTTAAAACTAGAGTCTCTATAACTTTGAAAAGTGAATTTCTCTGAATTTCTTGATTTGTTGACCATGAAGCCATCTTAGCTTGGCAATAATGCATTGCCTACTGGGATCAAAATGACAACTACCATCCATTCTCCGTTTGAAGGAAATATTATTTTGTTGATGGTTTCTGGGTAAAGTGGAAATGCATACCTGGCGGATAATTTGATTGTTCTTAATTGGAGTGTCCATGACCATTGTAGCGGGTACTGTATGGAAATGAAGTGAGATGTACTGAAAAATCATCAAAATGTTATAAGCTGTAATTTTTTTTTTTTTTTTTTTTTGTAATTGTGGTTTCTGCTCCTAAAATATCAAAATGTTGCAAGTTATGGATAACTCCAGCACGGTGAACTGAAGCTTTTCTAATTATGTATGTTCATATGCGGTTTTGAAGTTAAAATAGTTACAAGTATAATTAGGAACTACTAACACAACTTTATTTTTAACATTATTTCAAGTTAATAAACAGAGGTTTTTATATAATTTCTTTCCGTTTATTTATATTGAAGTATATAAACAAGTACAAAAAATGAAAGAAAATACGAACCACTAAAATCCAGTAAACACATAAAAAAATCTAAGCAAGACGTACCTAACTAACTGGAGTTTCTTCTCAGCTTTCTCTTCCTCCATTTCCACATTCTAAGCGCACACCTTTTCATTCACACCTCTGCATATTAGTTTACGTAACTTAACTTTGCATACTACATAGACAAATCAGTAGCAAGCAAAGTTTGAGATGGATTCTCTGAGTACTTCCGTGGCACCTTCGATCGTTTTCCCAGCGGGAAATCATCATCACCAGCGCCAACTAAGTTTCTTTCCAGGACCTGTCTCTAGTTATGCTGATCGTCGGATCCAGTGTTCATCGAAATATACGAGGAGAAGAGTGGAAGTGTTGTGTAGATTGAGCGGTCAGGAAGGAGTTAGAGAAAGAGATAGTGATGATGAGGATGAGGAGGTGAAGAAAGCTCTTGAGCTGGACGGGACAATACCTAGTACTTCGGATGAGTTCGTGAAGCAAGTGTCGTCTCGTGCTTATGATATGCGGAGACATCTTCAACAATCTTTTGATTCCAGTAGCTATGATGGTACACCTTAAGCCCTGCGGATTATTGTTTCTTGTTAAGCAATTTTTATTTATATTATTCGGTGTATGTTACTATGTTTCGTGCTATGAATTGATGAAAGTAACGATGATTTCTGATTACTGCAAAGTCCAAAGACAGGGTTTTGGAATGGTTGTATGTACTCAGACCTTGTCATAGTTTAACACAGTAATTGAGGTAGTTTTTTAGGAGAAGCGATGATATAATCTCGGATTATGGAATTGTTGTTGCTAATTTTCTAAGTTGATCTTTATGTTAAGTGCTTACTGCTTAGGACAATAAGACTCCAATATCGGTCTGTTTGTATATTAATTAGTACACATAATTTTACTTTTATGTTGCAACTACTTTAAGCTACACTATTCAACTCTCAATTAATATATCGATGAATCGATTAACTTTTAGGAACATAGGATAGTTTGGAAATATGTGTTGGATCTAGTTAAGAACTTCATGAAAGAGAGTCAACTCAGTTTATTGAATTGTAAAATTCATTGATTTGCTGACTGCAATAAAAGGCTTGAATTTTTGAGACTTTTGTTATCGAGGTTGCTCAAATAACTTAAATGTGATGGTTAAAACTTGAAAAATAATGATTCACACCTGTTTAGCGTGGACCACTGTAGCCTTTGCATATAAGTATCCCATTTTTATATACATATGCAGATTTCGAGGTTTTAAGTGTTGTCCGTTGTGTTTTTTTTTACAGTACTGGAGGCTAATCCATGGAGGGACACTTCAAAGCCAGTGTATGTTTTAACCCAGAGAGAAAACCAGTTATGCACAATGAAAACACGAAGAAATCGCAGGTTTGTGTAACATGTTGGTCTTCGTGATTTTGAATTTGCTTCAACATTATCCTTCCTCATATCTGTCTTCTGAGCAGTGAAGTTGAAAGTGAGCTTGGTAAATTGTTTTCCAAAGGAGGGAAGTGGAAAAACCAGGCCAAGCAGTCGGGAAACAGCACAAAGTTTCAAATACTTGTTGAGGATATCAGTGAGGGAGTGCTTGTAAGTTCTTTGTATTCTTTCTATAAAAATAACTTATCCTTAACGGTAGAGGTGAATTTGGGCATTTTCCTGTAGACTTCATGTATCCCCTTCAATAATATTATCTTCTTTTAAAAGAATCCTAATTACTTCACGGATTGATCCATAATGGTAGCTGGAGATGCATAATTTTCGGATCAAGTAATTGGTTCAGCATATATGACATGACTTCATTTGCAAAGAAAACTTTGACAATAGTAATTGGTCCAGTGAAAATACTATAGATTCTTCGAAGAAGCAACATCTTTATAAGTGTCTGGTTGGTTATGGTGATTACTGCCTTCTGCAGTGTGTTCCAGTGGTCCATTCTACATAAACTCATATTTTCATTTTGCCCAATTTGGCGACCATTTGCATATTAGGCACGCAACAGAGTCAAGTTGCAGAATCCAGTAGATATCTAACAGAATTTCATGTGCAACCAACTGTATTTACAGGATTTAGTAGATGCAGATGTCTAATCCCACATACTGCACACATGTGTATATAGTTATAATTAGCATGAAGTAAATGATATTAGACAGACTAGTTTTATATGAATAAATATCGGATAAAATAGTTTTTTGGTAAATGATGAACGTGTCCCCCATGAGTAGCTATCATCTGTTGCATTGCATATATGTGCTGGTAGCTTGGTACTTTATTTTATTTGAATTAGTTAAAATGTTACTGTATTTATTTTTGTATCCAGTTCCTTTTACTTAGCTGTTAGGCTTATATTTGTTAAAGGTGTTCGAGGATGAGAATGAAGCAGCAAAATACTGCGATTTAATGCAAGGAGGGGGTCAAGGTTGTGAAGGTGTTGCAGAGATTGAAGCTTCCTCTGTAAGAATCACGAAAAACTAAAAGTAAATATAAAAAGCAAAACATTCAGGTGAAGACGGTTTCTCACACGAAAAATTTATCTGCAGGTATTTGATCTTTGCCAGAAGATGAGGGCTCTTGCTGTCCTCTTCCGCAGAGGGAGGACTCCTCCCATGCCCGAAAACCTGAAGCTGAATTTGAGGGCACGGAAGCGATCACTTGAGGACCAAGATGGTTTAAAATGAAGAATTGCTGCTGAAACTGGAACATAGGGAAATCAAAGTGATGCTGATATAAAACATCATACTAGTATACTGTATATAAAAATTGATGTCTGACCTTGTACAAGAAATGAATCTTGATTACCCCTAGTACATATATTGTTAATCAAAGCCAAGTTCTGAATTAGTTTCAACTGAATGTTGTTACATAGTTCATTAGCCATGTGCGGAAACTACATAACTGATCTAGCATATACTATAAATAGCATGTGCTGTGGTCTGGCTGAATCATTAATTATGTTTAAAGTCATCCATCTAACCTACTATAAATGGCATGTGCAATTTAGTTAAATTATAATTTGGAAAATATACGAAATAAGTTAATCTAAAATTAATACTCAATTGAGTATACCCGACAAATAAAAAAAAAGGTGATCAGGCCGCACCTTCCGGTACGTCTACCTTATTATGACTTCACTCTGGTCACTAGCCCTGTCTTTGACATTCCCTCCTTCCGGTTAAGGTAACGACTTCGAATATGACTAGCTCTCATAGTGTGAGGGAAGATGTGTACAAGTCCATAAACGAATTCATCGCGTATGGCTGACCGGCGATTACTGATGATTTCGACTTATGCAGGCGAGTCGGAGAAATCTACTTTTCTAATCTACATTCATAGATCCTTTACTCATACTTAGTAAATTGGATTTATTGATCCAAGTAAATAATTCTGTTTTGCAGTTTTATAACCCAGTTTTAATTTTTTTAAAGTGATCCCTGGATAAAAACTACGAAAGTTTCGATTTTTCCTTCAATATGTCATTGATAGGTAAAAGATTGAATCGCTTCAAAAATTAAAGTTTTTTTAATCGAAATATGAATCAAACCGAAAAGACTTCTTAACTATTCAAGAATTACTTGAACTTATCAAACTTTTACCACTAAACTATATTCGCTACAATGCGATTATTATATACAAAGGGCCGCTAGGATAACTTAAGGAGTAAAGCAACTCCAACATCTGTGTCTAATCCTTAAATTTAATTCAAATACTGGATTAGAGTAATTTGGACATAAATAGTTATGATGAAAAAGATTAGAGCATTTCCAATACTCCTCTTTGTAACCTCCTAACTTCAAATTTGAAAATTTTGTGATGAAAATTATCTCCAACAATCTCCTAACCTTTTCTCAAAAGTTTAGTAGCTCTATATTCTTTCTCACTAAGAGCAACTCCAAGAGTTGCTAAAAGGCTCCTTATAAAAACAAATATTTAATGAGTTCTTAAGTTATATTATTTGGGCTTGCTCCAACAGCCTCCTCATGTTTTCAACATTTATGTTTTTATTATATTTTCTGTAACGGTCACTTGTAACTTCAACTCCATATCTGAACACCTGCAATAATATTTGAAAAGCTCTATTTTCAAATCCTTTCTCTTCTAAATAACATTAAACCATCACTACAAATCTCTCTCACTGTTATTCTAATGGATCCTCAAGAAGTGACTGAATATTTAACTAAAGAAGAAAAGGAGGAAGATGAAGAAATCGACATCCTTGTAGCTACATGTGCACATCTTAATCAGATGAGAAATAACAACATTGTATGCCATGACGGGTCTGTTCTGAACGACCGTGTCAGGAATCGTAATAAAGCAATATGTCACCAACTTATATATTGTAACTATTTTAGTGATAATCCTACATATCCGGATTACATTTTTAGAAGAAGATTCCGTATGAGACGATCATTATTCCTCCGAATACAAGCGGCAATAGAGTCGCACAATCCTTACTTTGTGCAGAAGTATAATGCAGATGGAATTCCTAGACTATCGTCACTCCAGAAAATAATTGATGCATTGGGAATGATTGCGTATGGAGTACCTGCAGATTTCTTAGATGATTACATTTGAATCGATGAAAGCACTGCAATAGAATGCTTAAGAAAATTTGTCATATCAATTTATCAAATATTTGGGGAGCAGTACTTGAGGTCTTCAAATAAGACTGATATCAAAAGATCAACCGAGATTGCAAAGCAAATAAGGGCTTTTTGGTAGCAAAACTTGCATTCCATTTAGGTAAATTTCTCAAAACATTTCACCAATGCTCTAACGAAAAGTTAGTTTTGTAAATGTCTTTGTATAAATCTTTTGCACGACTCTGTTTTAGTAATAACAAGTACAAAAATCATACAATTATTCGAAACTTGATTACATTAAACTAAATCAAGAATATTAATACCTTATCAGCTTCAAAGCAGCCACTTGGTACACCTACTTGGTTATAAAATTCATAAAATTTATTAACCCCAAGTTAAATAATAGATGAGCGATGCATCAATGAGTTCCAACGAAAATCTTTCTGCCTAACAAAATAGATATATACTCTTTCCCAGTACGTTCAATTAGTTTGATCAACTCCAATAATAGGGTCAGATGATACATTTTGCCACGCCGAAATAAGCATCTTATCCTTTTATTTCGTAAAATTCTTTGTTTGAGGTCTTCAATCTTTTGTTGTGTGTGATGAAAATACCTTGGATGAAATGACATTCACTTCACTTTGTTCACCACCATGATCTTGTGAAAAAAATATATTTGGAGTAGGGGTTGTGTGTTCATCATACACAGAAGAATAATCGGAGTTTAATATAACGAAGAAGGATGAAACACTGTTGTCAAAATTCATCACAATTTCATTAAGTTTTTGGAAATAGAAATATGATAAAAAAAGTGAAGAAATAGCAATAAAAAGGTTGGAAAAATATGATGTACCTAGGAGGGAAATTGTGCCAACATTTTAGAGGGATATATATTAATATTAAATTAGATTAAGAGACATTAAATACTCATCGACAATGAAAAAAACTTTGAACCTCTTAATTATGTAGAGAGTGATTAGGAGTATGGTGAGGTTTTGTCAAAAAAATGACTTAAGAGAAGATATAGAGGAACACTTAAGTTGCTCTAACAAGGAGTTTTTAACCTCACCTCATTCAATTTATTATATTATATCCTATATATAATTGGTGTAAGGGAGTTGTGGTGATATGGTTTGGTCCTTAGGAGCATATATGTTATTTCAAAAGTATTATTAGTTGGGTTCAGTGGAGATCATTGTTATTTGGAGACCTGGAGACCTATATAACTATCATTAGATTATATAAATAAAGTGGCAGTATTTTAAATTATAAAGTGTAGTAGTTTAAAAAATATATTTAAACTTTAATGTGCTGTATTTTCAAATCTAAGTCAACTAAATGAAAAATAAATA
>PHNY01265153.1:17753-30063 GCA_003724115.2 Anethum foeniculum | reverse complement strand
CTAGGATTTTATAAATAGATTTTATAAATAGAGTGTAGTACTTTAAATAAATATTTTAACATTTTAGTGTGCAGTATTTTTAAATCTAAATCAACTAAATGAAAAATAAATTGTAACATGTTAAAACATAGTGTATAACATTTTGTAGGATTTTATAAATATAATGTAGCACTTTAAATTATAAAGTGTAGTACTTTAAAAAAAATATTTTAACTTTACTGTGCAGTATTTTCAAATCTAAGTTAACTAAATGAAAAATAAATTGTAAAATGTAAAAATAGAGTGCATAACATATTCTAGGATTTTATAAATAAAGTGTAGTACTTTAAAAAAATATTTCAACTTTAGTGTGCAGTATTTTTAAATCTAAGGCAACTAAATGAAAAATAAATTGTAAAATGTAAAAATAGAGTGCATAACATCTTCTAGGATTTTATAAATAGAGTGTAGTACTTTAAATTATAAAGTGTAGTACTTAAAAAAAATATGTTGTGCTTATATAAAAAGATAAATATAAGATCGTGGTTCTGCAAATATAATAAGAAGATACATAAAATAATTTATTTTTGCAAAAATAATGATTTTGATTATATGTTGTAGAGTTTGTATATAATTTTTTTTTTGTAGAACTAAGATTCTTTAAAATAAAGGATTATGTTAATTTTTTTTCGTATAAAAATTTATTATGTACTTCTATAAAAATAATAAAATTATACAAAAAATAATTCTTTACAAAACAAATAATTATTTCAAGACCAAATAATTTTAAAATTTTAAATGAGGAATGAACTACATGTGGACAATACTTTTAGGTTTAGATTTTGTAAACATGTAATATCATTCGATTTGATCTAATCTAAGGAGGTCTCGAGGTCTCCAACAAAAACACGTCTCCACTGAACTTTTCTCATAATAATTATATATTATATATCCTATATATAATTGGTGGTGTAAGGAGTTCTGGTAGTTATATATGTTATTTTATGTTATTTCAAAAGTATTATTAGTAATAATAATTATATTAATTAGAGCACAGTCCTCAACACTACTAAAGTCACTAACATGATAACAAAACGTACCAAAAATAAAGCAAATTAACAAGCACGTACACCATTTATATTGAAATTATAATACAAGTAAAAGAAATAACATAAAATTAAATTTCATGTAAGTAAAAACAAATAACACCATTTTTAAAATATAAAAGTTACAACAATATAAAAAATCAATTATATAAATAATATGATATTATTTTTATATTTGTGCGTATATTGAAAAAATAATACAAGTAAAAAAAATAACACAAAATTAAATTTCATGTAAGTAAAAATAAATAACACCATTTCCAAAAAATAAAAGTTACAACAATTTAAATAATCTGATATTATTTTTACATATACATGTATATAGAAATAATAATACAAGTAAAAAAAATAACACAAAATTATATTTCATGTAAATAAAAATGTAACTTAAAATTTGTATAAAAAAAGTTGGCAAACAAGTTTATAAATTGAAATAATAACACCATTTACATTAAATATATATATATATATATAAATAATTAGAAATTAAAATTATTAAATTTAGTCAAAAATTAGAAAAGTATCCATGTAACAAAAATTTATGAAAAACTTTAAATAAAATTTTGAAGATAAAATTAATAAGAAACAAGATTTTAATGATTTATTAAAATTCTCATGCATTGGACGGGCATAAATCTATATTAAGAAATTCATATACTTAAATTTTGTCATGTCACATTTTCAATCAATTGAGAGGAAAACGATAAAAATAGAGAGTGATTTGAGGAGAATTATAGGAGAGTAAATGTAATTTTCTCGTTATTTATTTATATTATTTATAAAGAAAAATTTAAGAACTTCTTGAAGTTGTTCTTACATATAAATAGATAATAAGAAAGAAATCTAATTTTTTTTACAAGAAAAAAAGGTTTTAGTTTAATTATTGACTAACCTTCAAATTTTAGGACTTGATTCTCCCACTTCCCAAAATTTTCAAAAACCAAATACTAATATTTTATGGATTTTTTTGCATGTGCCCATGGCATACAATAAGTAGGGAAATTTATAAATTTAGATCATTTAAATTGATGGAGTTTTTATGCATGTAAGAGGTTCACCGTACTAAAAACAAGAGGCTAATCTCACGGGCACACGATAGAAAAATGTGCCGCACAAATTCTTATGAGTTTGGAACTTTTTTAGTAGTGGAGTTGTCTTTTTTAGTGGTGGAGTTGTTGTAAATATATAGGGTCTATCAATATTAATGATTAGAGAATGAATCAAAATCACTTAAATTCGTTAGAGGTGTTATTGCGTGAAAAACCGATATTAAAAAATTACAAACATGCTCGATCAATATTGAAACTAGTGAGTCAAATATGGGCACCTAGATCTCTTTCGTCTTATCAGGAAGTTAATCTGAATCTTAGATGTCATTATACATAATCTTGTCCCATTTAGACAATTTTACAATTTTACAATTTTTGTTAAAAAAAGCATAACATAACATTACATTCATTAATTGATTAGCACAAAAACATTGCACAAGTAATCTCGTTGACCACAGTGAATCACTAGCTCATAGCGCGTTGACCTCCCCTGTTTAAACCTCATTCCTATCCATTTTTCTCGCTTCCAGCTGGAATCAGAATCCAATTTTTATTTGGAAAAACTGATAAAGTTTAGAATCATACATTCCACTCAATCAACTCTTCTTTTATCCAATTCACTTCAACATATACTTACACATATACACACACACACACTCTAAATCCTCTCTCGATCCGTTTGATCTCATCGATTTTTGATGAGTGGAAGTGAAGGAAGTTCCGGCCACTCAGCCGCCGCCGGCGACGCTACGCCGGAGATGAAGAAGCAAAACAAGGCGAAAGTTAGCCGGACGTCGTTGATACTGTGGCACGCTCATCATAACGATGAATCGGCGGTTCGGAAGCTTCTAGAAGAAGATCCTGAGCTAGTTCATGCTATTGATTATGATAATCGAACTCCGCTTCACGTTGCTTCGCTTCACGGTTGGATCGATGTTGCGAAGTGCTTGATTGAGTTCGGTGCTGATGTTAATTCGCTGGATCGCTGGAAAAATACGGTCATTGTTATATATGTTGTGTGTTTTTATGTGGTAGTATGATATTAGCTGTGTGAATTATGAATTGCGAGTTGAAATTGAGTAGACGAGTCGAGAAAATGTGTTTTTGTGTATTTGTATATGGTAGTATGATATTAGCTGTGTGGATTATGAATTGCGAGTTGAAATTTAGTAGACGAGTTAAGAATATCTGTTTTTGTGTATTTGTATGTGATAGTATGATAACAGCTGTGTGAATTATGAACTGCAAGTTGAAATTGAGTAGACGGGTTGAGAAAATGTGTTTCGGTATTTTTGTTTGGTTTTTTGATGTGTATGTAGTGTGCGAATATGTGATGTTAGTTAGAGTTAGTTTGAGTATGATGACTGAAGTTGATGTGTAATTTATGACAGCCTCTAGCGGATGCAGAAGGAGCTAAAAAGAATAGCATGATTGAGTTGTTAAAGTCGCATGGCGGCCTGTCTTTTGTAAGTTATTAACATTTCTTTTAAAAGTATTGAATTGGTGGATTGGTAGTATTAAATGTAGTGGATGTTTTGTGACGGTCTGTGTATTTGTTATTTGTATTTCGTGTGATATGTGGACTAAGCATTAGGGTTGTGGTTGCAGGGGCAGAGTGGAAGCCATTTTGAACCAAAACCTGTTTCCCCTCCTCTACCCAAAAAGTGTGATTGGGAGATCGATCCTTCTGAGCTGGACTTCTCACATTCAGCTACCATCGGGAAGGTTTGTATTGATGACTATAAATACAGTTCACCTAAATCGTGGTTATGTTTTTTTTTAGTGCATATAAGCACTTTAACAAGTGCTGTATTTATCTGTGAGTCTCAAGTCTTGACTTGCGACAAAAAGTATCAGAATAATCTGGATGGAAATTGTATGCAAGTTTTGGGAGTAAAAGTTGACAGGGAAATGTTAGTATTCGGAAGTGGCTCGTAGTCCAGAATACCTAATTTAGGAGTAGCTGAAGTTGTTTTAAGTAATGGAGTGGTGCCGGTGTTCATGTAATGTAGTCTATCTGTATGATATACGAGTATCAGAATAATCTGGATGGAACAAAAACTCTCTACTCTAATATCTTTTGCTATTACTATAGATTGTATATAGTGAGTTGTATATTTAGATTTCTTAATTAGATTTAGATTAGATTTTTTTTTGAGCTGCGCATACATTGCCTTGGGATAAGCTAAAAAAGAATCTTTCAAAAACTAGTCAATGATTGCCCTTCATGGATTCCCCTATATAAGCAAATATATATCGATGCTTGTCGGTTAACATTTCCAGAGAACCCTGAATATGGTTTTACTTCCCTATTTGTTTTAGGGGTCTTTTGGTGAGATCATAAAAGCAGGTTGGCGAGGGACACCTGTAGCTGTCAAACGTATCCTTCCAAGTCTTTCAGATGATAGATTGGTGATGTAAGTGCACTTTTTGTTCTTACTATCTATAATACTATTAATATTTGTGGAATATATACATTCAGCTCCAATGTATGACGGATGACCCAATAGCTTTGTATTTTACAAACAAAATCAGGCATCTTTTATAGAACAAAAACTACTTATAATAATAACTTTACGTTGAAATGGATAAAATCCTCTATTAAGTTCTATGCAAAAAATATTCCAGTTGCTTATATGCCAAAATTTTATATCTGAATATATTTGCACTGTCGAAACTCAACTGTATGCTTAATAAATAATTTTAGATTTGGTCAATTTGACAATACAATATTTAAGTACTCAACTTGAGCAATGGGATATGAAATAATAAGTTATTTGTTCAATGTTTCCGACTGACAATGTTACTTAATATAAAAGTTCTGTGATTACTATCCATATACTTTTATGAAGTTTTGCTACAACTACCAGAACAGTCCTTGTTGTAGATATTTTGTGTTTTTCTCCAATTCTAGTTTCACTATACCTGCCTGAAAGGTTCCTTCATGTTCATTTTTTTTAATGATGCAGTCAGGACTTCAGGCACGAGGTAAATTTGCTAGTGAAGCTTCGCCACCCAAATATAGTGCAATTTCTCGGAGCAGTTACAGACAGGAAGCCGCTAATGTTAATTACTGAATTTTTACGAGGGGTAATTAAGGAATTTGCATATTTTTTATACTCTTTTTTTGTGTTATGGGATTTTGACGTGGATCTGAAGACATTCTGTATCAAATTAATGTCAAGTCACATGATTTCTTTATAAACCATTCTTATAACTTTACAAGTGAAATTTTGGGATATAAACAGTATTAGTTAGTACCACTGTACCAGGCATGTCATAAAATGGCGCACATACTAATATAGGAAAGAAGTTGCATGATACTATTTAGCTTCTCCAAACTTGGATAAGTAGTCCATTAAACCTTTTCATCTTATATATTGTTATAGGGTGATCTCCATCAGTTCCTGAAGGGGAAGGGTGCACTTAGTCCAGCAACAGCTGTCAGCTTTGCATTAGACATTGCCAGGTACTTCTACCTTTGCTTTTCTAAGTTTCTATTAACTAAAAAAAAATTGGGTGGGTGGGTGGGTTGGGGGTTCTTTAGTACAGTCATTGTAAAGTATTTTTAGCATGGGAAAGTGCTAGAGACCTCAACAGTTGTCCAAAATTTTTCCCAAAGGCTTATGTGTCACATGCTTAATTAGTAACTTTCTGAATAAAAATATGGGACCCCGTATGTATACATATGTGCCCACAAATAAAAATGTTTCATGTCATTTGGGGAATTTTTTTGGGGTCCGTAGCACTACTCTTTTAGCATAAAGAACTTGAGATAAAAGTAGTTAGTCAATTACCTTGAACTCTCCATACTATCATTGCATATTTATATTTATCAAATTGGCTCGTAGAGAGTCACTTCTGCTATGTTATCGTTCAATATTTAACTATGATATAAGGTTGTTCAATAATTAAATCAACTTTTCCTTGAGTTAATATTGGTGTGTTTTCTTTTCTCTATGTATTTTCAGTTAATTGGCATATTCATTGGATGTAATTTTTAAAATTTTGATCCTTTTTACATTTGCATCATGAATTGCTACTAAGATATTTAAAGGTTAATAAATGCCCATTCTTTCTTGTTTTTTTCCTTTTACAATTGAATCATGATTTACTAAAATACATAAATTTGAATTGGCAGAGGGATGGCTTATCTTCACAATGAGCCCAATGTCATAATACACAGAGACCTAAAACCAAGGTTTGTTGCTTTTATGTTTGAGAATTAACACGTCGACTGTGCAACAGAAACGCTCACGAGTATTGGTGATGGAATTTTGACGATTGTACCCACACCCACACCCACACCCACACCCACACCCACACCCTATATGTACTGACTGGTTACTATTTTTTTAGAAATGTTCTTCTGGTCAACTCCAGTGCTGACCATTTAAAAGTTGGAGACTTTGGACTAAGCAAGCTAATCAAGGTGCAAAATTCTCATGATGTATACAAATTGACTGGCGAGACTGGAAGTTGTGAGTGTTTGTTTTATAATACTTTCACAGTTTAGATCAGGTTCACACTTTTAATCACTTTTTTCTTCTTCTATGTGGGGAAAATCTTCTGGATTGAAACAAAAGACAGGTACATGGCTCCTGAAGTCTTCAAGCATCGTAGATATGATAAGAAGGTTGACGTTTTCTCTTTTGCAATGATACTGTACGAGGTACTATTCTCTTTCTTAATGTGCTTGAAAAAATCATGAAGCAATCGATTAAAGTCTACAAGCTGATCAAAGTCTTTTTTTGCAGATGTTAGAAGGCGATCCACCATTATCGCACCATGAACCTTATGAAGCAGCCAAATATGTGGCAGAAGGGCACAGGCCTATGTTTAGGGCCAAAGGATTTACTCATGAATTAAGAGAGTAAGTTTAACCATATATGGTGTGCGACTCCCTAAAATTCTATACACATACGTAAAATCCTAATAGCTAACCTTACTGTTCATGGGGTTTGTACTTGTTCATGCTTCACATATAGGTGCTAATTCCTGTACCATTGACTTCATTTTAGGTTGACAGAACAATGCTGGGCAGCAGATATGAGCAAGAGACCTTCATTCCTGGATATTCTCAAAAGGCTCGAAAAGATAAAAGAAACTTTACCATCAGATCATCACTGGAATATCTTTAAGCACGACCCGACATCATGATGCAAAAGCTGCTTGGATCAAGTTCTTAGCCATGACTATTTGTATTAAAGTGTTATAATAATCTTGTAGAATATATAAAATTATTTTGAAATTTTCCACATACAACCTAATTTACTTTCAATATTTTTTGAAATAAGAAATCTTGTAACAAGTTGTTCAATACTATCAACCCGCATCTCTTGCGTCTTAGCCTGATAATCAATATAGTTACTGAATTAACTCTAAAGTTCAGTATGTATTCTCATTAACTTATATTGAATGTGTTTCTCAAGGTTTTTCCTAAAAGTTAAGGTACTGATTTGTGTTTTACCACCAAAGAGTTCCCATGATCTATTGAAGCACAGCACTAGCCCTTTACTTCAACAAAATGTATCACCATCAAATACTGCAGACTACTGGACATATAAATCCAATATCAATAAGCCGCTTCCTCTCCAAAAATGATTTCAGATCAGATACGGCAAACTAAACTGTCCCCTTTTGGAGTGGTAGACTTGGCAAGTTCTTGCATCTCTTCTTCCTGGCAACATTTGTATAGCTACAGTCAAAGTACATCTCCTAGGCTAGCAAAGGTTTAGATATGAATGTGTCCGTATTTTACACACAAAGCACAAAGCAATTTTTTTTTTGGTCAAGCTGCAGATGTACATGTTGATTTACCAAAATGAAGTTCTGACTTCTAAGTCTCTAGGTCTCTTATTGAAGACTTGCCCATATAGATTTTTTTTTTCTTTTCTGAAAATTGGCTACCGTGTCAATAGAACTCAAGATTCGCAAATTATTTGTCTCCAGGTCTCTTGTTGATCACTTGCCCATATGGAATGCCTTTTAATTGACTATCATATCAGCAGAACTCAAGATTAGCAACGTCTAGTCTCTAGGTCTCTTGTTGATAACTTGCACATTCTCTGAAAATATGCTGTCTGAACCCCTAATTATAATCTTGGGTAATGTGAGGATCGCCTACATTTTCATAGTGAGGGCCAGAAAGAATGACTTGGATCAAATATACCACATAATGTAAGTTTCAATAGGGGCAAAAATAGCTACTGGAATTTCATAAAATAAACCTACTATCACCCTGCATCTTTAGAATCACCGTCCGAGTAGTTTGGTTCAATAACCAATACAGTTAGTTTATAAACTCCGAAGTCCAGTGAGTATATTTATGAGCTTTAAATGATCGTGTTCATCGGAGGATTTCCTTCATATTAAATTGTTTAACACTTTAACTCTACCACAAGAACAAGCTTCGATGGATTATGGAAACAATTTAAGCGGAGTTCTGAAATAAGATCTCCACCCCCATTGAGATCAAGAGTACTAGACCAGAAATAAACATTCATTACAACCATTTAAACTATGGTCTGAAACAGTCGGACACTCAAGAACACAGTAATAGATCAGTACCACTAACTAAACACAACCTAAAATTTTAGCTCTTTAACCAACAGAAATCCCTAATTACAATAACAGTAGTACTGCCTAGTTACAAGAACAAGTGAACAACATCAGTAATTAGTAAAATTCCAGCTTCAATTTAACCGACACCTCAGCTCCTCCTCCACCTCCAAATTCAGTAACCATTAACCATCCAGCACACAAAGCAAGTAACTCCAGACACGTAATCGCGTTGAATCAGTACTAAACTAAACAGCTGATAAGCCAACAAGCGAACAACAAACCCCGAAACTTGATAAGTTGAATGCAATACAAAATAGAGTAAGATAGCATGGAAAAAACAACAGGCAATCCAGGCTTCAATTCTCTCAGGGCCATTCATAAAAAACCTATGCGCTAAAAACCCGGAAACAAAAATTAAAATATCCTTGACAGATTTGCCCCCGAAAGCATGGAATTTGGTAATGATAAGTAAAACATGAATAAAATAAACACTGTGTCTGTCATGTTAGACATTTTGTGATTTATGAGTAAACAAATAATTGGGCAGGGTTTGTTTACTAAGCTGCGCACAACAAGAAGCTGACCCGATTTATTACCCAAATACCTGATTATAAGCGGTCCTTCTCAATTATTAGGCCTTTCATTTATGCTAAAAAATGTACTTCTAATGAGTCAATTTTTTAAATTAAGTAAGTATTCATTTCAAGTTTGGTATCCATTTCAAGTTTTTTGGGTACTTCATAAATCAAATTTTAAATTAATTTTTTTTTTCTTCAACTATACAGAACATTCTTGGGCAATTGGCATGGTACTGATTTGTGCTTTGCCACCAAAGAGTTCCCATGATTCATCAAAGCAACGTGATTATTCAATAAGATTAAGAATTAAGATCTATATTGTTCGAAGATTATCGAAGCCTTGTACATTAACAATAATACATTACTAACAGAGTAAAAATTAGTGTGGACTACTGGAGATATATTGAACTCAAGTAAATAAGCTTCTGCTTCTCGAAAAAATGACTTCAATCCCGAACTATTAAGCAAATTACAAGTGACAGCAAATTGAACCATCCCAGTTAGGAGTTCGTAGCCTTGTTAAGTTCTTGCATCTCTTCTTCCCTGCAACATTTTTAGAGCGCATGTCAAAGAATGTCTCTTAGGCTAGTAATGTCCCTTTTTGCGAAAAAGATTTTTTTTTGCCAAAGTTCAGACAATGCATGTTCATTTACCCAAATGAAGTTTCTACTCCTGTCTCTAGGTGTATTGTTGATGACTTGCCCATACGGAATGTCTTGGAAAATTGGCATTATGTCAACAGAACTCAAGATCTCCAAAACACTTTAATCGTGTATGCTGGATGAACCACGATCTTGGGTAACTGCAGGATTGCCTATACATTCAATATGGAGGGGAACACAACTGCTATCTTGTCTACTCAGGGACCTATAATATTGTTATCTGGGGTAAGTTGTGAGAGCTCGCTAATCAAATGGCGCGGAATAACTAAATACTTTGGAGTACAGTGGCATTTGAACATTGCTCTTGATAAAAGAAGTGGACAGTACAGTAAGGATGAAGTGATGACATTTCATAGTTGCGATAATTTTAATGTAATATAAGTTCATCTTTACCTTTGCCAACGATAAAACATCTCCTGATCTCCTCATGAATGGATGTAACAGTTTCATACAAATTCTCCACCTCTATATACCTGGCCTACTAACTAATAAGAGGACAAGTTGTTAGTAAAATATCAGTATCCTACTTGTGCATTCAAACTAATGCCGAGCTATTTTTCAGAGTATGTAAAGGCAATTTGACAGAGTTAATAATCAATTAATCAACTTCAATACATAAAAATATTATAATAGAACTACATAAAAATAGAATCATGCACAGAACTCTTGGCCGGAGTGTGGATCTGTTATAACTACTACATTTATGCTTATGATGGGCATCAAATGTGTATTCTGCAAGTTAAGTCCCAAAAAGCTAAACAAATATACCACATACCATTCACCTAGAACTTTAACGTACTAATAATTGTGTACCCTGATCAAACAATTGCTTGAGACCTTTTTTTTTTGCTAAGTAACGATTACTTGAGATGAAGGATGCTGACTGCTGAGCAGTAGTACTTGCATAATTTCACCTTTTTTAAACATAAATAATAAAGTATAACATTGATAGAAAGGCCAGTTTGTTTGCAGGGGTCATTGAGGTGGATTTCCCATGAATTTTAGCCCCAGACACAAACTAACTAATTGGCATTCCTATACCAGGCTCCAAAATCCAATGATGAACGATTTTCTAAAATGTAATTCTCTGATAGTAGATGTATTGCTTGTGCGCTAAAGCAGGGATCATTAGAATAAGTTCTTCTTCATCTCCTAACGTGAAGTTAATTTTATTTTGTTGTTTGACAGTACATATCTACTAGTATCTACGCATAAACCCAACTCGCTAAAACTTAAACAAGTGGCACTTAAGTTTTTTTCTGCTACGGGTAAAGTGATGAGAACAAACAAACCTACATTCTTCCGTATAAATATCTAACATGGGGGGAAACTTCCAAAGAGAGGAGGTGAATCAATAACAGTATCCAAACTCTGTTCCAGTCACTTATTGTGCTTTCTACCATAGCAATAGCCCTGTATCCATGTACAAATTAAGAATCAGAAAAACATCCCCCCCCCCCCCCATGAATTCCAAGTGATCATAAGAATTATTTAGAAAGATAGCAAACAAACGTTGAGAGATCGCTTACATCAAGAGACCCTGCCTACATAGACAGTCACTGGTGGTTACACCTGACTTCCAATCGAAATCAAGATTCAATGTTGAATGGTGGTTCTGATCAATCCCCTAAAAGCAAGCCATGTAGTCTCCAGCTTCTACTGCCTGAAAACTGAACTGACTACTCTTCCATGATCCTTGTAGTGATAGCTATTTCCAAACGTAGACATCACCTGCATCCAATAACACATACCCAGAATTCCGCACAATAATCATACATTAAGCATACATAAGTCATATCTTAGCTTCCTTTGTTTGCATATAAAATGAGTAACTACATAGAATGATTAGACCGAAATAAAAGGCAAAGTAGCAAAAAATCGCCCTTCTTATCCTTCTCAACTGGTAAAACCAATCCTCTTAATAGCCACATTCATTGACTTTGGAGCAACTATATTTGCTACTTATCGATTTAATAAATACAATTTTAAATAGAACTGACTCACAGCCCTATATGTCTATCTCGATTCATTGTTAATATCTGATCAAGTGAAACCAATCTACACAATATAAGTTCTTGATTTGATGACGATACAAGAACTAATTATTTTGAAACAGGAACTTGACAAGTCATTAAATACTATCACCTTGCATCTTTAAAATTGTCGTCCAAGCAAATTGGTTCAATAATCAATACAGTTAGGCATATTTGCGAGCTTAAGTGGTTGTGTTTATCAGGATTCTCCTTCAAATTAAGTTGGCTAGCACTTTAACTCTAATACAAGATTAGGCTTCTCAATGGGGAAGGTACAATTTAAGCGAAGCACTGAAATAAGATCTCCGCTCCCATTGAGATCCCTACAAAAAATTTAGA
>PHNY01265153.1:0-17736 GCA_003724115.2 Anethum foeniculum | reverse complement strand
ACATCTGCAAGAATACTATAGACTGGAAATAAACATTCATTACAACCAATTAAACTATTGGTCTGAAACAATCGGACACTTGAAGAACACAGTAATTGATTAGTACCACTAAATACAACTTCAACAACAAGAGCACAGTTATTAATTAGTTTCGCAGTTGATTAGTTACGCTAAATACAACTTGATCAACAAGACCACAGTTACTAATTAGTTTCACAGTTGGTAACAATAAACAGAGGTCAGCACATCCTCATCAAGACAGCTTCTACAATCAACGAACACGAACACCTTATGCAGCTCCCCCAAATTCAGTAACCACAACCATGTAGCTAACAAAGCAAGCCACGCCAGCAGCAAAGGCAGACAGAAAATCAAACTTGCACAAATCTATAACCAACATGCCAAATGTCTGCATATGCAACTTACGACAGAAACTGCACGAGACCTCAGGAGTAGCATGTAAGACTACGAAGCACACGAAAGCAAGGAAGAAACTACAAAAAACCCAAGTTTCAATTCTCTCAGGATATTCCGTCACAAGGTCCTCAGCCACTAGTCCTGGAACAATGATACAAAAAGCAATGACCCAACTGTCCCCCATAGCATGAAGATAGGTCAAGAAATTAGTAATGGCCTCTTTTCGAGGCAAAACTTGTATAAAAACCAAGACATGAGCTGCAAGAAGCAATGTGATGTACACATCTACAGGCTTCCAGTCAGGGTTTTGACTAGCCCATTTAGACAACAGAAAGAAACAGCTAGCTACTGATGAGTAAAACATGAAAAACATAAAAACTCTCATTTTAGACATCTTGAAATTACAATCAGGGGAAGTAGCTACAAAATGATTATTATACAATCAGGCCATCAGGGTATGGTTTGTTTTAGGGGTGTGCACGGGTCGGTTCGGCTCGGTTTCTACCAAAAACCGTTACCAAACCGTATATGTGGGTTCGGTTCGGTTTCTACCTATTAACCGTAACCGAACCGTCCAGAACTGTTTTTTCGGTTCGGTTAACCGTTTATCGGTTTCGGTTTTTTTCGGTTTTTGATTAATCAAAATTTTTTGTATAAATTTAAAAATAGTAAGTATGAAAATATAACATAGAAGAAAAATAATTTAAAATTTACAATAACATAGTCTCTATAATCATGAAATTACAAATGAGTTAAAATTCGATTTAGAATTACTACGGAAGGATTTGTATTGTACAGGGTTTGGTCTGACGGAGCACTTCTGTTTACACCATGAGTAAACATCACCTCCTATTTATTATAACTATGTTAGTTACAACTATACTAATTAACTATACTATGTTCTGTATAGCAAATAATGTTTTATATAAAATTATATTATATTATTATTTTATATACATTATAACGGTTCGGTTTTTCGGTTCGGTTATAGGAGCAAAACTATAACCGTTACCAAACCATTCCGTCGGTTCGATTTGATTACGGTTTTTTTCGGTTTTTCGGTCCGGTTTCGGTTTTTTATGTTTTTTTCTCACCCCTAGTTTGTTTACTAAGCTGCGGAAATAAAGAAAGAATAATGCTGAATGTAGGTGAAGCTATATATAAGTGTGCAGTGGATAGTAGGGTTCAGGGAACCAGGGTCCTGGCGTTAATTCTGTCCTAGCTAACCCGACAATATAGAGCCCGGACGTCGAGCTCTTATCTTAAAAGAAGTTACTTATACTCCCTCCGTCCTAATATACATGTCCCTTTTAGAAAAAAAACGCATATTAAGAAAATGATTGGTTGGATAGCATTTTTAATTAAATACTCTCATTTAATGCATTGAAAAGTGAGAATATAATATAGTTTTAGAAAGTCAAATATTGAAAAGTGAGAATATAGTATAATTTTGGAAAGTCAAATCTTGGAAATGACAAATATAAGAATAATTTTGAAAAGTTATCATTAAATTTTGTATTGAAAGAAGATAGGGACAAGTAATTTGGGACAAATTTTTTTGTCAAAAGGGACATGTATATTGGGACGGAGGGAGTATCTGTTTTAAATGTGGGGAATCTCGTTTTTCCATATTCAGGTATTATTATCTAGAGTTCATTGGTGTCACATTAATATTTTTTTACGGTGATTATTTACTAATAGTACTCTCTCTGTTCTTTTTAATTTGACATTTTGACTTTTGACACATATTTTTAGATTTTTTGACCACATACTAAAAGTTTATTTTTTTAATTTTTTTTTGTGAATAAAAGTATATAATCAAAACTTTATTTCAGGAAAAAAATTAATCAAAAATAACTTTTTTTAGTATCCAGTCAAAACCCCTAAAAAAATGTGTGTCAAAAGTCAAAACGTCGAATAAAAAAAAACAGAGGGTGTATATGTTCAAAGATTCATATTACTCTGCTTGCAAGAGTATATGGACAACTGCTTAGAGCCTTAGATACTCGTTTTCCCATATTTTCGTCGTCCAAATTACTGTAATATATAACTTGTAGTTATATATTTACCTCTGAAAGAAGTTTTCTTGGAGAAACTACTTTTGAGGAATATTATTTTCTAGCCCAAAGAAGTTTTGTAAATATTATTGTGCCCAATTTGGTGCACCTAGTCAAAAAAAAAAAAAAAAAAGGTTTTAAATACTATCACCCTGCATCTTTTGAATCAAAGTCCGAGAAGATTGGTTCAATCATCAATAAGGTTAGTCCAAGAACTCTGAAGTTCAGTGAGTAATTTATGAGCTTAAAAGCGGATTCTTGGCATGGTGCTGATTTGTGCTTCGGCACATTCTTAATAACATATATGTGATCATTAAGTACAGCAAGCCAAAAGTTCCCATTCAACGCCAAACAACAATTCAAACTATCAACTTAATTTGTTTGTAAAGTCTCCAAGTATTCAGTCTTGTACTTTTACACAATGTACAAACCAAACCAAAATTTAAGTGAGTGAACTAGAACGTGGTTTTTTACTGTTAAATAGTGTAGACGACTAGGGATGTATGACCTAAGTTAAATAAGCTTCTTCTTCTCGAAAAATGACTTCAGATGCCATAACTGCATACCCGAAACTGATAAGCAAATCATGAGTGACAGCAAACTAAGCCATCCCATTTTGGAGTTCGTAGCCTTGTTAAGTTCCTGCATCTCTTCTTCCCTGAAACAATTAGAGAGCAGTTGTCAAAGAGTGTCTCTCAGGTATCATAAGGGTTAAATGTGAACATGTATTATGTTTATGTCCTTTTCACACTGACAATACATTTTGATTTACTAAAATAAAATTTCGATTTCTAGTATCTACATGTCAATTCATGCAGACTTGTAGATGACTTGCCTATATACTGTAGAATGTATTCACTTCATTGTTTCAAAATCGGTATCATGTCAACAGAACTCAAGACCTCCAAACACTGTAATGTGAACGATTCATGCTGGCCGCATATCAGTTTGTTAACAGAGAAATTTCAAGCATAATTAGCTCGCAATCCAGGAAAACTATCAACTATCTTGAATAATGCCAGGACCAAGTACATATAACATATGCAACAGGCAGGGGAAACATGACTGTAATCTTATCTACTCAGAGGAATAATCATATTAGCCTGACTTGTATATTAATTAGCAGACTAGGTTATGGGCCTAGGATAGAAGTTCAATTCACATAATAATCTAATTCTCTTTGGCGAGATGAAAGACTAAAATTCGTCTACAGTTTAATCCTAACATCCTAGGAGTTTAGGTAAGGCCTTCTATCAAATATACCACAGACTTGAGTTTTAATGGGATTAAGAAGCTGCTATATTTGGACAGTAACTTTAAATCTTTCAATGATCAAGCCGGTCATCTTTATTGATAAAAATTTAGTTCATCAGATAAAACCTGCTCGTTCTCATGCAACAGAAGAGTTATGTGAGAGTTGTCTTATATTCAAACCCTTGCAGTGGTAATATTCAAATATTTTTGGGGGTCCCAGAATGTTCTATCAGATGGTATGGAATATCCTATTACTTTGAAGTGTAATGGTGGTCTTTGCATGTATCACAGAAAGTGCAGGACATTCTAACACAACAAAGAAGTGAAGACCAGTACTCTAAAGATGAGTTGATTACATGTTCATAGTTACGACATTCATATTGGGACATAGGTTGATCATTACCTTTCGCGAAGATAAAACATCTCCTCGTGAATGGATGTAACAGTTTCGTACAATTTCTTCACCTCTACTTCCATGGACTGGTAACAAATAAGAGAGCAAATTTAACTAAATTATCCAGACTTGTGTATGGATATAAAGACAATTCGGAAATCTAGTAATCTTAAATTAAAAGCAATACATAAGTAGTTAATCTAAAAAAACAGTACTTTAAGATTTTAATATTGGACTGCATAAACCAATAGAGTCATGCACAGAACTGCTGGTCGATGTTGGATCTATTACTTGTCAGACCATCTACAATGCAAAAGCCCAAGTCCAACAACTTTGGGACCCATTTATATGCCACATAAGCAAAAGTTGGTTTTGTAAAAAAAAGTTGTCCAACTTCCTCCAATGCAAAAGCCCAAGTCCACCATTTAGTTAGTCCTACTTATTTACTTTTAATAAGTATTAAAGTTTAAATATAATTCTTTTGATTTTTTTATAATAATATAAATTAAATGGTATATAATTATTTTAAAAATAAAATAAAAAATGAATAATTATATTGAGTTACATGATAAATACCTACATTACAAAAATACGAAAACAAATAATTAAAAACATTACCTATCACATAGATTGACAGGAGAGAAATAGGCAGACACATTTGCAAAATAAAACAATTAGATAAGCAAAAGAAAGAAAAAGATGCTGCACTTGGCCAGCCCACCAAGCCGGGCCTGACCAAGTTTCTATATTCTCTCCAATGCTGTTCTAGAAAACAGGATCTGGGACACATTCTCCAGCGCAACACCCGGGATCGCGTTGGAGATGGTCATAGGAAGCGAATTTGTAATCTACAAGTTATGTCCTAAGTTGCTAAATAGATACTACAAGCTAATTTGTATCACATACCATTTACATAGCACTTTGACATAATAGCATTGTATTCCTAGTCAAACGATTACTAGAGGCAAGGATTTTTTTTTTTTTTTAAATGATAGAGGCAAGGGTTTTGAGCAGTAACACTTGTATATTTACCTACCCTCATTAAACATAAATGTAAGGAATTAAGTATAACAACAATAAAAAGGCCAGTTTGTACCCTGAAAAATTAAGGGTGGTTATGCTATAATTCCCATCAAATTCTAACCCCGGATACATAACTAAAGTATAGGTATTCCTATCTTGAGGCTCCATAATCCAACTACGATCTAAAATATAACTTTAAAATTGTAGATTTGTGTAAAAAAATATCAGGTAATGCTATATTTGTTCACAATGCAGGGTTTATTTGAACAAGTTCTTGTTTATCCTTCCAAATATATCATTTTATTTATGTTTCATAGTGCAGTGCTTGAATCTACGCATAATCCCAAAATCGCTAAAACTAAAACAAGTAATTGCTACAAGTTGAGAGAAAAGAACAAAGAAGTAATATATATAGGATTAATTATCTAGTTGATCACTGAAGTCGGCTTAATGTATCAAGTAGGTCACTGAACTCAAAACGGTATCAAGATGGTCACTAAAGTGCCTCGATTTTATAGTCCCTTAAGTCTTTTGACATTTTTAAACGGAAACTTCTGACTCGTCTAACAGTTTATCTATGTGGCTAACATTTGTAAGCTTAATTACAGTTAGTTAACTAAAATTAAAGTAAACTCTAGTTTAAACATGAGCCGAATGAATTAATAAAAAAAAATATTCCGTTAGTTCACAGTTCATGTGTATTTGGGGGAATTGAAACCCAAATTCTAAAATGAAAGCTTTAATATATAAAGATTTTAGAACAATAAATGCATAAAATCATACCTCTGCCCTGTAACATTCAAAAACCTTCTTCCAGGATTTTTTAAAAACCAAGACATGAAATTCTATCCGGTTTCCCACAAAAACAGTTTTTTAACTCTCAACCAATCAAAGAACTTGATGAACTGTTGGGATTAACTGTTGGGATTAGGGCTTCTGTATCTAAACATAGTTATAATACTATAATAGAAGGAATTGACTGATTTTCAGCAAATTGCAGAGAATTTTAAAAAAAATTATATGAACCCTAATTTACATACTTACAAATAATATATATACATACTATCTCATGTTTGGAACCGTTACATCTCATGTTTGGAGCCGTTACATGTTGACAGGGCTAGAAAGAGCCGTTACCCTACCACTTAGTTGCCACATCATCTTAATTTTGATATATCCGTATTTCTTGTTAATGGCAACTAACGGATGATACACGAGTAACACGACGCTGACTTTAGTGACCATTTTGATACCGTTTTGAGTTCAGTGACCAACTTGATACATTAAGCCGACTTCAGTGACCAACTAGATAAATAACCCAATATATATAACATAGATAATATTTTTCCGAAGCAAATCAATAATTGCCAGAAAGATTCGAATACAACTAGCAAGCGCCATAATCAACAAAATCGGAACTCCGTTCCAATCATTTATACGCTTTTTACAGTAACAATAACTTTGTTTCCATATATTAATAAACAATCAGAAAATCATTTTTTCTCCTCCAGTCCCATTACTTCCAAGTGATCACAACCAAATAAGAGTCATCCAAAATGAAATTAAACAAACAGTAAGAGACGGCTTACATCAATAGACCCTTTCTTGGCAACATTAGACCAGTCCTTGGTAGCTATACCTGACTTCCAATCAAAATCAATAGTCAATGTTGCGGGAGGGGTCTGATCAACAGCCCAAAAGCAAGCCATGTAGTCCCCAGCTTCTACTGCCTGAAAACTGAACTGACCATTTTGCACATGATCCGCATAGTGGTAGCTATTTCCTGACGTAGCCGTCACCTGCATTCAATAACACATACCTAAACATCCCACACAATAATCATACACAAACTCCACATAAACCATCTATTTAATTGCCTTTCTTTGATTTCACCTAGATGAATGGCAAAACCAATGGAACAACTATTTTTGCTGCTGTTTTGATTGAATAAAGTAAACACAATAAAAACCATAATTCATAAATATCCCTAAATAATCTTTGCTTATTCATTGTTGATATCTGATCAAACGAGACCAATTTACACAGCTTAAGTTCTTCATTTTCTTAAAAATAAAGTCTAAAGCTCTTGATTTAATAACAAAAAACACACAATCCACATAAAAATTCAATCTTGAATATAAATCCCAAACAAAATTTCACAAACACAAAAACCCAAAAAAGGGAAGATAATGCCATAATTCATAAATATCCCTAAATAATCTTTGCTTATTCATTGTTAATATCTGATAAAATGAAACCAATTTATACATCTAAAGTTCTTCATTTTCTTTAAAATAAAGTCTAAATTTCTTGATTTAACAACAAAAACACACACAATCCAAATAAAAATCCAATCTTGAATAGAAATCTCAAACAAAAATTTCACAAACAAAAAAACCCAAAAAAGAGAAGATAATAAGCTGGGTAAAAACAGTCCACATAAAAATCCAATCTTGAATAGAAATCTCAAACAAAAAAATTCACCCAAAAAAGGGAAGATAAAAAGGTGGGTAAAAAGATGAAAAATTACCCTGACAGTAAGTTTATAAGACTCAGGCAGAGGCTGATGAGGTTGTTCAGTAGAAGAAGGATGAAAATGATGGGGTTCATTAGGATTAACAATTCTGTAATTCCCAACAGTCATTGAATTTGATTTAATATCTTCAGATATGCATTTAGTGTTGCCAGATTCAAGATCAAATCTAACTGATTCTGTAAGTGATGTAAAAAGCCCGTGAATTGTAGCAAGAAATATCAAGACTTTGAGTAGCATGGTGTTTGAAATCTGATGGAATTATAAAGGCGAAAGCTTTATGTGTGTGTGTAATGTGTAATTTAAGTATATGTGTGAATTTGTGAATACAGGGGGTGAAAGACTTGTGAAGTTACAAGGGAAAGAAGATGGTAAGCTTGAGTCAAAGGAAGCACAGTTATGTCAAAAGTTACTGTTTAAGTAATAAAATGAACCTAGATTCAAGAACCAACCACCTAAATATTTGGCCCTCCGTCCATTTTATAAATTTAAAATCTGGGGCCCTGATGAGATAGTAGCGCTAAGTCTTTGTCGTTTCAGATTCAGGATTTATTTTCGCTTATTTTAGAATTTGTATTTATTCGTACGGTTTTTCTAATAGGTGCCAAAGTCACACATTAAAGTGCTAGTAATTTTTATATATTTAACTTATTTTGATCGATTAAGTTTTTACGTATTTAGAGAGGTTCACTACTATTAAAATATGAAAGTTAATCGAAATAAGTCATATTTATAAAATTTAGCGTTTAGCAGGGGTCTCAACCATAAAAAAAACCGTAATTTATAATATATAAAAGTCTAATTATTTTGAAAAAGGAAAATATATGCGCACGTTTTTTCAGTTTGTAAGTTTTCCAATTTATTGGTCTATAAAACAAACAGACAATTGTGCGTTCGGACAAATACGACTTCTCTATACGTAGAAGACTTTTTATTATGTAAAATATATTTCTTCAAACCCCACCCAATTGTTAACGTTTTTGATAGTGTATCTCACACACATTTTAATATAAATATAAAATATGGTTTTATAAATCATATTTAAAAAATAATTTTTTTTTAAATAAAAGTTTAAACATTCAAATTTTATTTAGAAAGAAAAAATTATAAAAATAAATTATAGAAATATACTTTATATTCATCTTCAAATGCGTGTCGAATACTCTCACAAACGTTAATAATTGGGTGGGACGGAGGGAATATTATATTTTATATTGGCTCGATCGATTATGAATTATTTTTTTGCAAGGAAAGTAAAGATTTATTACTAAATCAAATCTTTACATAAAACATAATTAAATTTCGGGGGGACATCTTCCGTACTCCATTTACAATTGGCTACTGTTGCTAAATAGTGAGTTCATATGTCGCTTCACAAACCTTAACATAATGTTCTGATTTCTCAAACATAATAAGAAATTTGTGCATCCTCATAACTTTCGTTCTTAACCCAGCAAAGTGTTTCGCGAATGCCTAGTGCTTCAACAAGTTCAGGACACACTCAACTTGAGAGCTGCTCTCTGAGATGGCCTCAATAAGATTACTAGAATGATCTCTGATTATGAAAGTATGACTATATTATGTTGGATCTTCAAAGAGAACTGTGTCGATGTTAACCTTAACTCTGTTTAACGATGGAGGGTACCATTGTACTTGATCGTCTTTGGAATCATAAAGTCCAAAAACTATCAAAAGTTCTATCTTGAACACCTCGCCACTAGTTAAGGATAAATAACGCCGAGTTTACTAGTTCTGAAGTCTCCATATTATGTTGGTTCCATACTAAACCATTCCAATTTTTTCACAACATCCAACAGATCGTCACTTGAATATGAATTTCAGACTGATTCCTCTACTCAAAGTCCAACTACAATCATTTTTCAAATGTATTGAAATCCCCAGAAACTGTGAAAAATGTGATTGACTGGTGACATATTTCTGCAAACGAGCAGTTTACCAACAAATACAATATAAATTCAGGACTAAGATTACATATAGGACACAATACGTTGACATCATTTCTTACTCGAAGAAGAAGATCCTTCGTAGGTAGACAATTAGATGCCACATTTCAAAGGAAATTCTTGATTTTGGAGGGAATTTTTAAATTCCACAAATTCCTCCAAAAAGGTGAGATTTTCATTTTTATTAACTTTTCAGTGCGTACTAGGAGAATTTTAATTTGTCGGTTTAGATATTATATGAGTTTTGTTTAAATTTTGATTTCATGCAACACTGAGATGCATTGTTAGGAACCATCAAATACACGAATAAATCTATACCAATAACTAATCTATACTAACGAAGATTGAAGTGGAGGTTCACACTTCAGATACTAGAAATTTATACAAATCTGGTTTATAGCAGGTGCTTCAGTTACTAGCGTCTACTAATAATATGGTTAGATTAGAGTTAAGCTCAATAAACCCTTCTAATGTGGTAACCTTTTTTAAGTGATAAATTTTTTCGGTCCCAACAATATTACTTTAGAGGGGTTCTATTGTACCTGCAACAAGTTTACTTAACATATTTTCGTAAGAAGCCAAATTTGAATATAAAATATTTATATTCACCGGAAAATTACGCCAACACAACTAACAATACTCAGAACAAGTCTGATTAACATATTTTTATCAAAAGCCGAGTCTGATTAACATATTTTCATCAAAAGCCAAATTTGAATATTCAAAATTTAAAATCATCGAAAAATTATGCGAACTTAATAACTACCTCCAATTCCAAGGCAGGAGAGTGCTAAACTTATCGAATGAGAAAGACACGACCATTTACTATTGGTATCAGATTAGTTTGTTTTCGTAGATCTTCCTCCGTCAGAATTTCGTCTTCTTTCTGCGGTGTCCACATAACTCGGACAGATTTTATATCTACTTTTGGTATTTGTAGAAGTGTTTGCAACACAGCAACGGAATCGACGTACTCTCGTTCCATTTCCCTTTTTATTGGAGTCCGGTGTTTACCTCTGGCAAGCACACATATTGTAGCAAATGTATATTCATTGTCAATGCCTCTGTTAGCTTCAACCGTACCAGCCTCCTTTTTATATTTTACACCGTCTACATTCACGAATGTCTTCTCGTCTTTGACAGATTTATCGAATTTGTCTAAAACTTCTCGAAAATCCTTGCTTAAGCTCCCCACGGTGTCATACTTTTGGAATATGTAAGAATAATAATTGGAAGAAGAAATATCAGAATTATCATGTTGACGAAGAGCTCTCACCGTCTCTTTTAATACGTAGTTGAGACCTTCTAAGGTGGATGTATCTGCATATTCAGCTATTTTGTTAAGCTTCCTCTGCAACACTCTTTGCTTGTCCAGAACTCCAACCTTTGATCAAGAAAGAAAAATGGACATATAAAATGAATTAATACATTTGAAATCCTAAGTATAGATCAGAAATGTATAGTAATAGAGGATTAAAGACTATAATTCTCAATAAACCTGAAAAATGAGCATAGTTCCAGTAGAATTGGCGAAAGCCTCTATTGCCGCTTCAATCATCACAATTATAATCACAATTAATGGAATAAGTGCAACAATTGCTTCTATAAAATCTACAAAGTCAATTTCTTTGTGAAAAAAGCAATGACTGTGACATTGGCAAGAACATGAATTGTCGTAACTTTTCTCTTGTTTGTAGCTTACTTTCTTAATGTCACAATCAACGCACTGTGTGCAACTGGTATCACAGGTACAGATTTTGTTAGCGCTTGACTTGTAGTAATAAGAATAATCATCATCATCATCATCATCACTATATGAAGAAGAACTGTACGAAGAAGATGATGAGCCCCCCATACTACCGTATGAAGTAGCCAATGCAGAATTTGAGGTATACAAGAAGGTCGAAATAGTTATAAAAGTAAATGCTACCCCATATGATAACAAGGATGCCAAGATTCTAGACAGCAAATCAACAACATTACGACGTTGACCAGGGGTACTGTTTGTACAAGAACCAACAATAGGATTCGTCATCATAAATCTCTGATCAGCAGCAGCAAAAAGATTGGAATAATTAATTTTAACACAATCTTTTTCTTGTTGTCGTAAACTACTACTAGTAGTATTACGTAGAGTGGTATGAATTGCATGGGAATGAGCCTTACTTAGCATCCTTGACGAAAAATGATTATAGTAAAAATTATTGTACTTAAGGGAGGAGGGTATAAGTATAGATACTAATTGTTGTTTTGGAGAAGAAGGTAAGGCCAAAACCTTGGAATGGCACTTCCACCCCATCATCGTACCTGTGGCTGAGTTGATAATTGCGGCCATGATGACAATTACGATCACAACGATACTCCTCTTAAGTCTGAAACTCACTTGTGTGCCCCCTTGTTAAATTTAAGGCCTAGGGTTCGCATTGAGAATCTATAAACCCTAGTCAAACTTGAATTATATTAAGTCGTTAATCCTTTTAAAAATATTTTTTAATGATTAAAAATTTAATTAATCTCCATTCAAAAGAAATGACAATTAAAATAATTTTGAAATAGTTTTTGAGTTTGATAATAATAACCTTAATACCAGAAAAGGCTACAACATCCTACCGTTATGACCTCTATAAATTGGAGACTTCATTATTCGAGACTCCACTCGGAATTGAACATATGACCTACCTTGCGGGGGTGCATGGTAAGTATGATTAGAGTTAAGCAATATGAAAAGAAGCTACGATTTATGTTATTCTTGGCGGCTTATTTGTTGGCTTTTCCACTTTTATTCACTGTCTGTCTTGTTATTTTCGGACACCCCGCAACTAATTTTGATCACGCTGGATTTACACAACCAAGGGTTTTCCATTCTGCAAATGTTCAATCAGGTGATTTTATATACTAATGAATATTTCATTCATTTATATTTTGTCTTCCGAAAATAATTGTAATTTTCGTCTTATCATTTTACATATGCCAAGTAGTTTTCATTAACTACGTAGACAGTCTTGACTAGATTTAAGAAAATGCCGTGAGAGGATGGTATAAATTTAGGGGTGTAAGTGTCACAAGAATGTGTTCCAAATTGACTTGTTTAATTTTACAATATTGACATGTTTACGAAAAGGAACATTACCCAAAATCCGATATTGGTGCCCCCCTATATTATATATTCACTTAATGAACAAGAAAGTGATAAATAGATAGCTAAAGAAAATTATTGCGAGTGATGATATTATGAGAACAAATTGTAAATATTTTGAATGTTATAATTTTTGCAAACAAACATGTGTCTGGTACTGATTTTGTATTTAGAAGAGAAAGTTTGTCAGCATTCTGAATTTAGGTAACATGGCATGTGAAAGATGAACTGTGAAATGTGAGATCTCTTGGGAAATAGTATTCAGATTGCAAATATGGGGTTAAAGTGCTTAAAAAAAATTTGCCTGGCTATAATGCAGCCTTTATTAAGGTATCTTTTCAGTTACACTTCCGCTGTTTCTAAATTTATGCCTTAGAAATTGCAAATTTGAAAGTTTATACCAGATTCCTTTAGGCTTTAGACACTTCTCTGAACTGAGAGAGATGGAGTTTTGTCACTTCACTTTGCATTGGTAAAAGTTGGTGAACCTTCTGAGATCTGAGTGTTAAGTGTATGTAGTCATTCTTTTTGGTGGAATATTGTGGCATGTAGATAACAGCTGCATGTACTACTTTTAGATTCACTACACCTTTTTATAACTTGTTGATTTCATCTTTGTCCGCAAGTACGGCCTCAGCCTACATTGATGGTTCAGTAGGTACATCAATATCTAAAATCCTTTAAATTCTGATATCTAGAGGGTTTCAGGTGGAATAAATTTGTTGAGAAGAGTTAAATTATTTTGGCAGGACAACTGAAATTCAGTTATGATAATGAAGAATAATAGTAATTTGAAGTGAGATAACTAAATTTTATGCTAACATGGTCGCCTCTTATCTTCCTTAATTACAGTATCAAGAGATATTTTCTCTCAAACCATTGACATGACGTCTCGACACAAAGTGCTCGGTGGACTTCTAGCTCCAGGTTTCTATGAGAAATTCTGTTCAAGCAGGTAATCAGTCTGTCTCTTATCGTAGAATGTCCATGGCATATGCCTTCTTCCTATCTTCTTTCCAAACTGAGAAGTTATGAGGATCTGCATAGACGATGAGGTCTGCATATCAAAACCAATAACAAAACATTGAAACAAATCAAGGCTGGCAATACTGTTGCAACTTCTACAGAATGTGACTATGTTGTATGGATATCTTTTAGCGGCTTGGATAACAGAATGCCAAGTCTAGTTTCAGCTTTTTTGTATGCTTTTCGAACAAATCGGGTCCTTCTTGTTGATAGAGAGAAAGACTGGCTGATCTCTTTTGTGAGCCATTCCTAGACATGTCATGGCTACTGCCTCTGGACTTCCCTATTATGAATCAATTTGAGAGCTTTAATCAGAATTCTTCCAACTGCTATGGGAACATGCTGAAGAATAATATAATAACAAAAGAGTCAAAGCCCTCATTTTTGTATCTCCGTCTACTTCATGATTATCAGAACCATGAGAAGATGTTCTTCCTGTAATGAAGATCAAACTTTTTTGAAAAGAGTCCCTTGGTTGTTAATGAAAACTAACAACTACTTTGCTCCATCACTCTTCCATACACACTTACGAGAAAGAACTGAGCAACTTGTTTCCTGAAAAAGAAACTGTTTTCCACCATTTAGGTCGATACCTCTTCCATCCAACAAATCAAGTGTGGGGTCTAATAAGTAGGTACAATCAAGCTTATCTAGCCAAGACAAATGAGCCGATTGGCATCCAGGTAAGAGTTTTTGATACTGGTAAAGGACCTTTTTCACATGTTATGGATCAGATATTAGCTTGCATGCTAAATTACTTCTTGAACTCAGTACGGAAGAATCTGGAACAATCCCGCTAAGAAATCAAAGATCAAAAGCAATTTTAGTAACCTCACTAAATTATGGATACTACGAGAATCGGAGTAACATGTACCAACACCCTACACTGACCGGAGAGGTTATATCCCTCTTCCAGCCATGCCATGAAGAATACCAACAGACTGAAAAGAAAAACCACAACCCTAAAGCATGGGCAGAAATGTTTCTCCTGAGCTTGACCGATGTGTTAGTCACTTGTTCCTGGTCTACATATGGCTATGTGGCTCAAGGTCTTGCAGGTTCAAAGGCGTGGATTCTATACAAGCCTGAAAATTATTCTGCTGCAGATCCACCTTGTCATCGAGCAATTTCAACAGAACCCGTGCTTTCATGCTCCTCAATTCTACGAGTTCAAGGCAAAAACAGGAATAGACACAGGTTTAGTTGTACCTCATGTTAGACACTGAGAGGACATGAGTTGGGGGGCTTAAACTGGTGGGAGCAGAAAACAAATTGCAACAGTAGCATCTGCAGCAGCGAGCTCTCACTGTATGTTATATTATGTTCACATTGTTTTCGTAGGATTCTCTCTTTTCAATTTTTTAAGGAAAAAAAGCATCAGGCCTATAATATATTTACTCTTTCAGATAGAAACTTGTCAAACTAGCTCTTTGTTTTATAATGCTCTTTATCTTGGAGGCAAGAACAGATCTTCTTTCGGCTTTCTTTTGTTAAAGATTGTTCTTTGCTTTATCGTATAATTTAAACTGCCTAATACTCCAAGAAAGACTTAATTAGTGCTAAGAAGGCAGTTACGGACAAATGAAGATTTGTTCCAGTAATTATGATCTGAAACTTGTAGATGAAAATAAGAATCTTTATCCCTGTAACACGTTTTAATGTTATCTCTGTTGTTCACATTTACAACCACATATATATTCCTTCTACTCCTTTTGCTTTTTCTTAGAAGATTTTGCTCTTTTGTTGCTGTCTGCCTTATTATTTTCTAATTTTCTTGAAATCTTTAAGTAACATTCAGAAGAACAATTTGCAAATTGCATTGTCTAAATTTGTCTTTATATATGTACTTGTACGTGTCATTATTTCATTGGACATTAACTTCTCAAATCCAAGCTGATAGTTCTTGCAATCTTGAGTGATATCACAATAGCCATGGAAACTGCACTAGCAGCTTCAATCAATTCATCATCTTCTGTCATCAAAAGGTATCATCTTTATCCCTGTTACACCTCTATCAACTCACAAAAATCCCCAAAATTTAGTTATAGATACAAAAAATCTTTATCTTTTCTCACCAGCTGCTCCACAAAACCAGATACTAATAAAGACAATGTAACTGATCCAAGTTCAATTGATGATCCTAGTTTAAATTCAAATTTACAAAATTCACCAGTACCCTCTTCAACCCAAGCTCTTTCCTCCGCAAATTCATCGTTTTCGAGAGGTTTAGTGTTTGATTTAGGCCAAAAGAGTGCTTGGGATAGTTCTGAAGTAGGGTCCCCTGTAGTGAGAAGGTTTTTAAGTGATGAGGAAGAAAGATGGTATATGTGGTACCATGGGAGTTCAAGTAAGGCTCCGGGTTCAGATTATATCGGGTTGGCGGTTTCTAGCAATGGGATTCATTGGGAGAGAGGTGGAGGAGCTGTTCAGTCAAGTGTTGATGTGGGTTTGGTGATGAATTGTAGTAAAGACTGGTGGGCATTTGATACTCAGGGTGTTAGGCCAGGTGAGGTTGTGGTTATGTCTAGTTCGAAGATTAGAGCAAATAGTGCTGTTTATTGGCTTTACTATACTGGATTCAGTTCTGAAGAGGCTGAGGTGTCGGAAGCTTTACTGAAATTTAGATTAGAAAATCCAGAGAGATTGGGTATTTGTTTTGGTGAGGATAGTGAAAACTGTGGAAGTGGCGAGATTTACAAGTCATTACCTGGTTTGGCAATGAGTCAAGATGGTAGGCATTGGGCTAGAATTGAAGGGGAACATCATAGTGGGGCTTTGTTTGATGTAGGCTCAGATGGGGACTGGGATTCTCTGTTCATTGCTTCTCCGCAAGTGGTCTTTCACAAGAGTGGTGATCTGAGGATGTACTATCATTCATTTGATCTGAAGAAAGGGCATTTTGCTGTGGGGATGGCAAGATCACGAGACGGGATGAGGTGGGTGAAGTTAGGGAAGATAATTGGAGGAGGGGTAACTGGTTGTTTTAATGAACTTGGAGCGGTGAATGCTCAGGTTGTGAAAAATAAGAAAGATGGAACATATGTGATGGCTTATGAAGGTGTTGCTGCAGACGGGAAGAGAAGCATCGGGCTAGCAGTTTCTACGGATGGTTTGAAGGACTGGAGGATTCAAGATAATCCAGTGCTGAAATGGAGTGAAGAAGATGGATGGGATGATAAAGGAGTTGGATCACCGTGTCTGGTTGAAATGGATGGCGAAGAAGATGAATGGAAGTTGTACTACAGAGGCATTGGCAAAGCAGGGCAGATCGGAATCGGAATGGCAGTGTCTTCAGGAAGTGATATTACAAGTTTTAAAAGATGTCAAGGCTTTCATTTGTAATGATGATATGTTGAAGTAAATTTTCAACTGGGAATGAGAATCAGTGAAGGGCATTGTTTGTTTGTGCTACATCAAGAATCTAAACAAAAATTATAACTATGAGATGAGAAACTTTATATCTTGATAAAGGTCTAATCTTTCTTTATTACAGTGTTCAAAATTGCAGTTCAACATTTCAGAGTAATGGTTATTTTAAGGTGTCATATTTATATTTTTTTGAAGTTTTTAAGGTGTCATACACGAGTGTGGGAAAAATAAGTCAAAAATATGCAATTAGCACTACATTTTTTATAGCATTCCAATAGTGGTGCTAAAATACGTATAGCTATTGCAAAATACCTATAACCAACTCATAAGTCTAATTAGGTGCTTAATTTAAAAAACCTAACTTCTCTGTCTCGTTTTGAGAGTCGGCCGCCTTCACCCATCCTTCACCCACCTTTCATCGCCCCATTCTTCCATCAAACCGACATCCATCCCACCAATCCTCTCATCCCGTTTCCTCCATTTCTGAATCTTTAATTTCTATTTTTTTAGTTTTTTCAATAAAATCGAGATCCAATCCTTTTTGGGTGAGATCTTTTTATCGT
>PHNY01265081.1:4694-16991 GCA_003724115.2 Anethum foeniculum | reverse complement strand
GGTGTTGTAAGTCTCTCTCTCTCTCTCTCTCTCTCTCTCTCTCTCTCTCTCTCTCTCTCGCTCTCTCGCTCTCTCTCTCTCTCCCTCTCCCTCCTCTCTCTCTCTCTCTCTCTCTCTCTCTCTCTCTCCCCCTCATACACAGACACACTCACACACTTGGTTCTACCAAGTTCTTGGATCTGAAACATAGTTAAACATGCAATGCAATTGTGAAAAAAAATGAAATAAAAATGCAGGAGTTCAAGAAAAGCCATGTGCCAGCATTTGGAAGCTGGGATTGCAATGATGATCTTCCATTCACTCAGTGCTTTGAATCAGCAAGACAAGCTGGTCTCTTGCGTTACAGTTACTCTGAAGACCGTGATTTATATGTAGCTGGTGATTTGTACCAAAATGATGTTGTCACTCCGGCCATGATTGTTGTTCCCCGCCGCCAGGTAATTCTTTTAATCCTCGTCTTTAACCAAACCAAACATACCTAGTATAATCTTACTAGAACAGTAATATATCTTCTCACGTACACTGGTAAATGTAAATATGCTAAAAACTCACATTTTTTGGAAGTTTAATTATTTTGAAAGTGTTATGTTATGGTATGTTTTAGGTACAATTATAAACAAGAAACTGCTGAGAATGGTTTTGTTTTGAGAATGGTTGTTGAAAATTACTAAATTATTTTTAGTAGGTACTACAAATGTTGAATAGGTGCATGTGGATGTGGGTACTTGTGTAAAAGAGTAAATTATGGATCTTCTTCTTGTTAAATGGTTTGTTTATGTTAAATTTTAGTTAGTTATCCATATGTTGATGTAAATAAATACATGGTGTGCAGGCAAAAGCAGGGTACCCACATGTGAAAGAAGGGAAAAAAGAAGGATGGGTGGTTTGTGAGTGTGAATGTGAGCATAAATATGATGTGAAGCAACCACCAAGCCCTGTTTCTCATCATGCTCCACCACCAAGAAAGCTCCACAAATCTGTGGATGAGGATCTATATAAGATTTCTCCTGACCTTCTCTATGCCAAATCCAAAAGGGTATGCCTGTTTTACCTTCTTCACTCCTCACATTTTGATTAATCTCGATAAATGAATAAAATTTCCGATCTTTCAAGATATCGATTTTTCGAGATTTAACTGTAATTATAGATTTTCCTACTATGTTATTCTTGCTTATTTTGTTAATGTAATTAATGTGAGTGTTTTGAGGTGATAACTGATAACCTAAACAAAATGTAGACTTTTGAGGTTTTCATAATATAACTGATTTTTCCAAGGTTTTTCTTGGAGTTTAGTGTAGTAAATTACAAAAAGCAGTTTCTTGAATTGAGCAAAATGACTCTGTCAATTGTATAATATTATATGAAGTCAAATTGTTAATTTACTGATTAGTTAATTTTAAATTGTTTGTATGCAGAAGAGGGGATTTGGGCTGTTTTCATGTTGCTTGAGGCCAACTTGTGATTTGTGAATCTAGAAAATGAGAGCTCAGAAGACTTGTTGAGAGAGATGCATCATGGAAAGAGTGATGACTAAATTATATATAATATTAGTATATATATGCACTGCAAATGGAAAAATGTTTGTGTTCTTTTGTGTGGCTGTCCAGTCACTAGTGTTTAGGAGAAAATTACCAGTTAAGTAAATTGTTGACAAACTATCACAAGTTTATTTTCTTTATTATATAATGATCATGATGTGATGGTTGATTTTCATTGTTTCCCCTTGTCTGTCAATCTTGTGGTTTGTGATTCTTTTATTGTATCATGTAAATCAATCAATTTACACTTTTGAGGGAACATGTTTAATGGTAGCCAACTTTGATGTTAAAAAGTACATATTTATGGGGTAAAATTTAAATTGACATTTTATTGCACTTAAACTCATTTATATACCTACCTATTCAAATACATATAACTTATTTTCGATCTGTTTCAAATTCTCGACATTTCATAAAGAATCAAGATAAATACCACTAATCAAAGAGACGTCTGAGTTCAAAAAAATCGAAATAGATTACACAGATGCCACTACTTCAAAAGATATAGAAACCAAACTAATGTTTACGAGTTACACCTAATACTCCCTCTCCATTTCAATTCTTATCGTTTTCTATTTTTATTTTGAGATGTCTCATCCAATTCTTTACGTTTCAAAACTTTCCTAAAATAGTAAAGTTTTAATAATTTAAAACTTTAATGGACCCACTTATTCCTACTAACTTTCACTATTTTTCTAATCAATTACTTAAATATTAATAGATCCCACCACTTTACCCACTTTTCTAACACTTTCTAATACTTTACTCTTATTTATTGGTCTCCGTGTCCAATCCAAATAATAACAACTCATTTGGACGAAGGGAGTAATAATTTAAAACAAACAAAGAAAACAATAATAATAACCATACCCACGCCGCCACGCGGAGAAAAGCGTGATAAAATACCAATTTGTGTCTCTCAGACAGTTCACTCCCCTGATTATGTTGCGTAGAGCATAATGCTAATACCTGAAAATAATTTAAAAAGAAATGCTATAGTCCCCAAAATTGTTCTGAATGCTGAGTTACTAATATATGATTGACTATATTTTCATAAATGATATGAACCTATCGTATATACATAGGAGTCCCAACGAATAATAACATATCACGTGTCATTTGAGAATAGTTTTGGGAACACTTTCTAGTATGTAGCACTCGTATTTAAAAAAGTAGAGCGTGGAGCTTGTAGAAATTTCTACTTTTGGCCTTTATTAATATAAAATTATTATTTGCATCCTTTTCTTACAAGGATAGAGGAACATGGTAGTAAAGGCTACCTATACAACACTTGATGAAAATTACAATAAAAATGTAAAAAAGGAGAAAGGGTGTGAAAAATGAGTAAAGAAGAAATAATAATGAAGGAGTGTAAAAAATTAAAGGATAAAAAATGGTCAAAGCACGAGCTACTTTGCTTTTTTAACTGCGCATGCATGACTGTACTCTTCTTCTTTTTTACTTTAATTTATGAGAGAGAGAGGGGGGCAGATGCGCCAGCTTTCTTTCCCTAGGTTTACCTGCTTGTCATTTCGTACTTCTGTTCGTATCTAATCTTAAACATTTTCTTTAATTAGTATGATTATGTCACTAAGTACTCCTCCGTCCCAATTTACATGTCACCTTTGACTTTTACGTGTATTTTAAGGTACATTGACCGCATAGCTCCGTTTATCATTTTTAAAATATTTTTTTTGTGAATAAAAGTTTAAAATTTAAATTTTTATTTACAAAAAAAATTATAAATAATAAACGGAGCTATGCGATCAACGCACCTTAAAATACACGTAAAAGTCAAAGGAGACATGTAAATTTGAACGGAGAGAGTATATGTGAAATTTTTATCAATATGGATTATATTACTTGGACGGAAGATAATAAGTGTTTATCGTTTAAGATTCCTAATTTTGAGTTCTAATCTCGTTTGTTATGTAATTTATATATGTATATTTTATAATTTCTAATTTTGAGTTCGAATCTTGCTTGTCAAATAATTTATTAAAACAGATTCTAATTTGTAATCTAATCTTCAACATCTTATTTAATTAATATAATTATGTTTGTAAGGAGAAATGCTAAAGTCCCCGAAAGCGTTCCCGAATACTGAGTTGTCATCTTGTAATTGACTGTTTTCTCATGAATGAAATGGGCTCCTCGTACATTAATACAAATCCCACAAATAGAAAAATGACACGTATCATTTAGGAAAATTTTTGAAATTATTTTCGGGATACGTAGCTCGTTTGTAAAGTATCTGTTACTTGGGTGGGAGATAACTCATGTATAAGTATTTATATTTTATCTTTTCTAATTTTGAGTTTGAATCTCACTTATTTTGTAATTTATAAAAATAAATATTAATTTGTAAGACATAGAGTGTAATTATATATCGAAAAAACGTCTTAAAAGATTTATACAGCTTTAAAAAGCATTAGTTGAAAACTTTTGAAAAACAGCGAAGAAGACAAATTATTCTGCATTTTCAAAATAATCATACAAATCACAAATCAACACCTCAATTGATTAGGTCCGATTTTCAAAGTAAAATCTAAAAAATTTAAGCAATTAGTACTGGCCCACTGGGGGCATCAAAAATGAGAATTGTTCAGACTGATAGAGTATTTACTTAAAGATTGTTTTTATTACGAACAATCTACATCACAGGTAAAAAAGAATCAAGTCTGCTAAACTTTATGGATTTGAAATTTGTTGGTTTATGTACTGCTCTCTTTGAAATTTAACCAAGGGAAAATCTAGTCATTCGTCAATCTCGATTTACTAACATTTTATGCTTCTCTCATCCAGTACTGTTCACATACGTCTCAATCGTATCTACTCCCTCTGTCCCATCAATTCTTTACGTAGCGAACCGAGCGCTCGACATTTTAATGCTCTTATAAAATATAATTCCATAATTTATTTTTAAAATTTTTTTTTCTAAATAAAAGTTAAAATGTTATATTTTATACAGAAGAAAAAATTTTAAAAAAAAATTTAAAAAATTATACTTTTTATAAGTTTTAAAATGCGTGTCAAACTCCCATCCCCCAGCATAAATAACCTGGTGGGACGGAGGGAATAATATTCTACAGGCCTTTACAGAACATTTTAATCTTTTCCTGGACTGAAATAATAAGTATCTTCTCGAGAAATATTTGGTTGCATGGGAAAGGCACGTAAAAGCATACAAGTGTCATTCTTCACTGTAATTTCTTCTGCAGCTTACTCGCATAATACTGCTAATGGTGAAGACTTGTAGTTGTATACATCACCATGTGCAGTTTTCCAATGAAACATACTGGTGTAGAAGATTAGAATTAGCAAAGATATAGCAAACAATGGATTACAATGCATTCTTGTGTCAGAAGCTTGGATAGTCAGGACAGAAGATTCACATCAACACATTAACTATACATATCAAGTTTGAGGAAAACACAGTGAATTTTCCAGTCCCTAACCGAAAACGAGTCATCTCTCTATTAAATAAATGCAAGTCCTAAAGATTTTCAATTTTCTGGAAAGACCTGAGTATTGAAATTGATAATGTGCATGATCAAGATGCTTGCAATGCTCTGACTCGTGCAGTTAGCTCTCGAACTTGATTCCTGAGTCGTTCGGGATTGCAGAAGAAATCCACAAACACTCGTCTCTGAAGTGCTATTTCTTGTGAATGATGCTTTACAATCTAGATGTAAGAGAAGAAAAAGGACCGAATGAGAATTTGGTATATATAGAAAAGAGGAGAGGTAAAACACATTCGAACATTCAACTACAAGAGCAACAAAGCTAACATCTTTGGTGCCTCGGGATTTAGGAAAACCCCAATTATAATATCAACAACTGAGCAGACAAGCATAGTTTTTAGATCGGATAGATCTTAGTAAGGGATTACAACATCCTTATATATTGTATACAAGTTAGAAGAGCATTCACTTGTAATCTGCTTCTGATAGAATACATAACACTAAACAATTTACATTCTGGACGGTTGATGTGCCAATTACAGAAAAACTAATTAGAAAAGTGAATGTTGAAATCAGAAAGAAAGTTTTACCTCGTTCTTTTTGCAATGCTCAAGTGTCACTTCCTCTACGGCAGCAGATAGTTTGGCATTTACCTTTTCCATCTCATTTAGCTCTTTCATTAAAATCTGGAGAAGATGATAGAATAGATGTTAGGGAACCCCATAATATAATGTATGTACCGTCTACACTAAAGATATGTGTTCATCACAAAAACTATTGCTTGGTAAGTACATGGAAGAACTACAAGAATAACAAAAGAATACCCGAGGTGACAGATTTGGTTGGGCAGTTGTTGATGATGCAAACAACAGTTGCTGCAAACTTTGAATAAGGGTGCATCTAGAACATTGAACCAGAAAAATGAGGAATTTTTTATAAGATAGCAGCACAATTTTAAAGGAAGCAGTCTAGTCAACAGTTTAGTAATTATAATTTTTGACTGTGGTTCATATTTTTTTTTTCTAAATATACATCTATTGGAGATAACTCATTACTGGAACAGTAGTAAGGATGTCTAGCTCAGAAGGATGACTTACAGCTCATTAATACATCTATTTCTGTCTTCGGGAAGGGCATGTTCTAGGTCGGACTGCAGGATCATCAGGTCTGAATGAAGGCCAGATATCTGCTGAGCAATGCCGGGAGCTGATACATATGTTGATAGGCCAGCTTGAGCATCTGTGGATAAGGTATGAATCGTAAACATTACTTTTTATATATAAAATCAGCATATAGGCTGTGGCTAAAGTACAAATGTTCATTACTTGAATGAATACTTAGTAGATCTCTGACACCATGCAGAAATGTATCTCGATCATCCACTGCCCCTTGTTCTTGTACATCAGATGCTGCTTGAATCAATGCCATGCATCGTCCCTGTAAAATAGAAATTAGCATATGCATAGAGGACAGAAAGAAATACATGAACTAGTTTCTTTGTTTAATAAGTACAGAAAATGAAATCTCAGGTTGTCCTAAAACCAAACAGTTAAAGCTACTCTATCTTGTATCGAGTTTCTGTCTGCCAAAACAATTACTTGGAAAATGAGATAGTGCTATAAAGACTAGCACACTAGAAAATGAAAGAAGTCTACAAAAAGCCCTTGATACTTGTCCGATCAATCACACTAATAGCTTCAACAGTTCACTGATTTTTTTTCATTTTTATTTCACCGGTTACTATACAAGTATCCATATAGAGTAGGCCTATAATGAAGTAACAGTAGAAAAGGAAATTACTGTACTTAGAACAAAAGATGCAGCATACTCCAATATGGTACTAAAATAGACTAATACTGGTTAAGTGGTTGTTTACCACACGACCCTTTGTTGCTGACAGGTATCCTTGCAGCTCCAACTCAATAACTTTCAGAAGTGAATACGCACCAAGCATGGTCTTCTTTTCCAACTGACATGCTATTTTTAAAAACTGATGTCTAGCTAGCTGATTAGCCAGATGACCAATAAACTGCACAAATAAAGTAAAGATTAGGGGAAAGATACAAAAAAGGTATGTAAATATAAATCACTGAACAAGATATGTAAATGTAAAAACAGTCTTTATGATGAAGCAACACAAACCGCTTTCTGCCGATTAATGTAGTATTCTTGGCGCATGACCTTCAAATCGTAATCACCTGAAAGATCAACATGTAAAATAATAGTACAGTCAGCTATTATAAATTGATGGCTGCCTACTTTAAACTATAAGAAACATAATCTTTACCTTGCAGGATGTATGTGTCTTGCAGCTGAGCCAGTTCCCAACAAAGATCAGGTATTGTCTGGGAAAAGGAAGGTTCTTCTTAGACTAACATACTAAGCAAATCAATATCAAGCTTTGACCAAAACAAGAAGTAACTTGAAAACATGTCGGAGGCATATATAATTTCAAGAAAGTGCAGAAGTTGTGTAGGTAAATACCTGGAGACTACTACATCTCAGATTTTTTTTTTTTTTTTGTATTAGCTTGCAGGAACTCTATTAGGTATCAAGGAAGACAGCAATATTTACAGTATTTGCAGATAAATGGGATGGGTCGACTAGGAGCTAGAGACTATCTGATCATAATATTAATTTGCGGAACATAGTGTCACAGAGGACAAGGAAATTCGAGAATTAACCATAAGAACTTTTTGTGTATATTGGAGAGACCTTTAAAAGTTAATAATAGGCATCTCTTTCGAGAAATGAAGGTTCGGGTTGAAGAAAATATTAGGCTTTGGAAGGTTGACAATTGCTAGTTTCTACAGAATCCAGGCACAAGAATTAAGTCAATTTTTCGTAACAGAAGTGAGCAGTTAACTTATTTTGTTTGTATTGTCTTATCTTAATGTGGGATTACATAAGCAAAAACAAATTGCCAACTAAAAATACAAACTTAAAGAAGGTAAAAATTACCAAAAAGTATGGAAGTCATAAACAATTACGCTCCAGGGTAAGAAGAATTAATGCATGTGAAGGACTAAAAGGCATGGTTATATAAGATAATTACAGATGAAAATCATAGTTAACATAACTTCAATACATGCCTAGCAGATCATTATAACATTGTCACTAGCTGGAGGTACAAACCTCAGACAACAACTTTTCTTCTTTGTGATATAGGTTTGTGATTTCTCCGGACAATTCAGCATGCTTTCTCCTATTAAGTAGAAGTAACAAATAAAAGTCAATATTTATAAAGATCAAATAATACACGGTAATAAGCTGAATACATTTGCTTTGGGTAGGATGTGCCATTGATTCTAATATGTATAAATATATAGTTGCTCAGTTAAATATTTATATATAGCATCAAATTCTTAATGACGCTACCACGATAATGATACTAGAAGTCCAGGACCTCATCAGATGGTTAAGACACTCAAATCTATAGTTTCTAACAATCAGCTATTCCTTCGTCTATACAATTTACAGGTGATATGGCATTATGCCATTATCATCATTGCAGAAGCATTACACAAAAGTTGTTATTATTGCTCCAATGAAATACATAGAAAAACAGATACCTAAGAGAATGAATATCAAGATGAATGTGGGCTTCATCAGATGTTACTTGAGCTTTTAGAGCCGTAAGGATAGCTTGCTGCTTGGCATTTTGAACTTGAGCTTCCACCCACTGTCTTTCACTAGTTCCAAATCTGTTACAATACGATGAAAGAGAGCATTAACACATCAAACCACATATGGGCATATCCAATAACATGTGCCATCTACATTTTACATCTGTAAAACTAAGTATGTTACCATGGTGGTTCTTTGATCTAAGCTTATCTTGCAGAAAAATACTAACTGTATTACCTTTGGTACAGCTACCTTTTAAAAGTTGGTATATTTTTTTACTCGTGTTTTTATACAATCCCAATTAAAAATAATTATCCTGTCTTCAACTCTATTTGTTGCATTGTTCACTGCCACAACCCCAGATCAGTGGACAACACTAAGCTTCTGTTGGGTTGAAAGGAACGAAATGGAGGAGAGAGTGGAATTAAAATGTGAATTTATAGGGAGTGGAAGACTGGTGTGAAGGGGAAATTGGAGTGTAAACTTATGAGCAGGGGGATGAGAATAGATCATAGTGGGATCGAGTTCTAGTTTAAATTGGTAAGTATGGATTGGTGGAAGGAATGAAACTTATAAACAAGTATCCAGAAGATGGTATAGTTGATAATCTCATCCTTCCAAGTCCCAACCTAGCTGAGCACAATCCAAATAACTACTCTATAGCAATGAATTACTAATTCGAAATAAAATAATTAAATCTTTTTTACTAAGTTCCCGTGTCCTGAATAAAAGTCTATCACTCTTACAAGGATATCCATATAATCCCAGTATGTAACAAATAAATTTGCACAAGGTCAAAAGGCAGGATGTTAATAACTTAAATAGCAAATAACATACTAAATATAATTTTCACATACATGGAGCGAAGCCTTTGCAATTCAGATACACGCTGATGATGTGATTTTTCCAAATCTGCTGCAACAATTTAGTATAACAATGCAAGTCAAAATATATCACTCATTCAACATACATACAGAAATATAATAACTTGTGTAACTTGGTGCCTCCGAGCATGTCTGAATGTGTTACTGGCATCTAGCTCAATTTGCCCAAAGGAATAAATAAAAGTAATGTTAAACAATATACAGAAGAAAGATTTTATTTTAAATTGTTTGGGTTAAATATGAAAGGGATTTATAATTTCCCATATAAGTATGTAAGTAAATGAATTCCTTATTTGAAGTATTATATTGAATTTTAAAAAGAACATCGAGAGGATTTTTTTTCGAATTTACGGAAGAAAAATTCAACTGTCAAGTGCCACGAACCTAACTTTAATGTATGAATAGAATGAAAATGAATCTTGCATAAATTAAGTGGAACTCAGAAACACAAAAAGGATGAAAAGATGACTAAAAAGGGGAAATTGCAGCATTCCATCACAACAACAAAAATAAAAAATAAAATTATCTTTTCAGCAAACATTGAACAGCATAAACATGAAGGTTGTTTGTTTTCCCATATTTATATTGCTTTTATTAAAGGGAAAGCGGTGGAGAGTAACATACTGTAACTGAGTAAGTGACTCCATGAAATATTTAATGGCATTAAAAGGAAGAAGGAATACCTTGTACTAAAATATTTGAGATGTCATCAAGGCTCACCCTGGAACATTTAGATTTACCCTCTTCAGCCACTAATCGGAAAGGACCCTGAGTCAAGTTGGACCAAAATAAGAACTATAAAAAAGATAGAGAAACTACGCAGCTCATGGAATTAAGTGCTTAAAAGGCATGTCTACGCACAGCTCGCTGTAGAAAGCTTCATTCTTGCAAGTAAACTGTTGTTCATGTTAAATGAGTTTTACTATTTAAAGATATTTATACCTTTATTAAACACACAAACAACTTGACAAGAAATGAAAGCACAAATCCAAAGTCAAACTAGACAATTTCAATATCTGAATGTGCATAGATGATCAAACATAATGGAACTATCTTAAACATACACAAATTTTTAATTTTAAGAAATTTGGAGGAAACTGCTAAAAGAAAATAGTATTTTCATCGCATATAAGAGAGTAAGATAAAGGAAGACATGTAGTTCTCCAAGGATATCCAAGTATTTTCATCCCATATAGCAGAGAGCAGATCAATAATAGTTAGAGGTTGTCAAAATTCCAGCAAATAAACTCGCCAGCTTTTCAAAAAAATTCATTTCTTTGCTGATTTGAACTTTAAGTCAAAACAACACAAAAACAGAAGAAAACACACAACTTAACCAAGATATACACACAGCAGTTCAGGGGCTACCAACCGTGTCTAGTTTCTTACTAAACCATTGATTCAGCTCTTTCATATATGATGCATCCACGAGCAAGTATGGATGAAAATCAGAATAAGATAAGTATATACCATTTTCTGCAGAAAGAATTCAACACATTAGCAGTATAAGTAAATCACTCTTTTGAGGTGCAAATAAGAGATTACAAATTCTTTGAGGCACTTGTCCTAAATCTTAGCTTTGACTAGAGATCTCCTGTTCAAATTCTTGAACACGAACCCCTAAATATGACATAGGACACAAGTGACTATGGACGCAAGATAAGTAAGACCTATTATTGGTTTAATCGCAAAATAAACTCGTGTACTTCAACAGGTAGTCTTTTACGTTTCAATGGTTGCGGGGAGCTATTACTTGGCAGTCAACTTTAATGCTTAAGTAAGCAAAGTAGTAAGATGATGAACTTGATCACTGCCTAGATTTTCATTTCTTGTACAGAACTTGGTATCTTAGCGATAATGCTGCTTAAAAGAAAATTTCTTAAACTGACACTTCATCCAGGTGCATCGTTTTTGAATCAATCTAGAAAACCAAATCTAGTTATGTTACAAATTCTGGATCCCAATACTCGAACAGTACAGTGATTTAATATATCTTAGCAGCACAATTTGTTCTAATTGTAATTACTTTAAATACAACTTGATTGTTTTGTGAGGGACAGCACTTTAAATTGGAAAAAAGGAAAAGAATTTCATTAGAAAATTCATATCACTTGCAGAAACTTAACCAAAATATGTTTATCTGCACCTACTAATAGTTCAAACATATCGTACATTACGGCAGAATGTGGACAAAAATTAAAAGTCGCATCTAAATTTATAAATAAAATATTTACCTTCCCCTGAATGATAGTGAGACAACTCTTGAGTTGTTGAGGCAAATCTTCCAAGAACTGCATTCATCTATTTAATAAAGTACAACGTGAGTTATGGTAAAACGCCCATTCAACTGTTGATCTGTAATGTAAACGTGTCTAATAGACTACTCTATGATTTTAAGTAATAAAAATATCGATACACTAAACATATTAGTCGTATAGAGAAGCATGCTTGATGTGGTGGGAAATGGGAATGGATTGAGATACATTGTCATGTAACAGCAACGAGCTGTTCCAGCAGAATAATTAGTTGAACTAAGGATGACCTTCGAGTATGTTGTTTGACTATGTTATTATCTATTATATATATAATAGAGCAACTAGGGGGTTTGTGAGACAATTTAATCATGTTAAAATTACGGTTTTGCCCCCTCATTATTATATATTAATGACATTTTTATTTAATGCGCACGTATTAATTATAAGTCTAATTTAATATAAGTGTATTAATTAGTCTACAATTATTACATATAATCATTACTACTTCATTAGTTATATTAACAGTTCG
>PHNY01265017.1:4490-28299 GCA_003724115.2 Anethum foeniculum | reverse complement strand
ATATTTGCTATCACCAAACTGTTTTGAGCAGTCAATTGTAGATGCGACCCCATGAAAACATTTATCATTAAATTAAAACCATAAAAATCCTGCACATCTATAATTCCGGACATGAATAACACCAAAACAAATCAAACTTTTACAAGGAGAACAAAACTCAAATAAATTGAGAGATTATTGAAGAAGAATAAAAATTTAATCAAGAATAATGAACAAGAAAGAAAGGATTGAAACTTTTCACCGATAAAAATCGATAAAAACCCCTTAGAAAAAAATTAAAATGGCTCCTAAACGGAGAGGGAGAGAATACTACTATACTATACTAGGGTTTTTTAATCTTTTAATTGAACCGTTAAGAAACTCAAATCCGATAAAAAAAAAAAAAAAAAAAAATTCACTTGTATTTGAAATATTCAAAAACCTTTTAAATTTAATTTCTAACATAATTTACATAAAAATAGCAGCACCAGAGCACCAGGTTGATGATAATTTCAAATTTGGAAGGTAGTTTTATGCAATCACTCCCAAAATTCTATTCAATAATGAAGAGAAGATCAAGACCCATTTCATCCTCACCTTCAACACCACCCCCATCATCTCCCCCAACCCTAAAATCCAAACCCATTTCAAATTCAATCAAGAACCCTAAAAGAACCCTTTTAACATCTTCATCTTTCCCCAATTGGGTCCCACTTAACATCTCAAAATCTGAGCTTTTCTTGCCCCTGACCTTCCCCACTGGCCAAACATTCAGGTGGAAACAAACTGGCCCACTTGAGTTCACTGGTGTTGTTGGGTCCCACTTAGTGTCCCTTAAGCATCTTGACAATGGTGACATTGCTGCTTGTTTTCATAGCTCAAAAGATGATCTTTTTTATGCTAAGTTGGTCTTGTTGGATTTCTTGAATGTGGGTATTTGTTTGAGTGATTTGTGGCAGGAGTTTTCGGGTTCTGATTCGAGGTTTGCGCAGTTAGCACCTTATTTAGGAGGTGCTAGAGTTCTTCGACAGGACCCATTGGAATGTCTTGTGCAGTTTATTTGTTCTTCTAATAATAATATTAAGAGGATTACTCAAATGGTTGATTTTGTTTCGGGTTTAGGGGTTTATTTGGGGACTGTTGAGGGTTTTAGGTTTTATGAATTCCCTACTTTGGATAGGTTATCAGATGTTTCTGAGGAGGAGCTTAGAGTTGCTGGCTTCGGATATAGGTTTGTTTTCGTGCACTTGTTTGTTTGTTTTATTGTTTTTATTATGTGAGATTGTGCTGTAGGGTTTTTGTTGTTTGGATTAGTTTAAATGACTTGTTAGCAATCCTTGTGCATGAGGTAAATTTTGAAAGGCATTTTTTAGTTTTGTGAGATGTTTGTTGGAAGAAGTTGATAATATATGGTATAATGACGGTGTGGAATTGTAATTGGAGAGGAATGTTTTTGACAAGAATAATTTATACCTTAGTCGTGTATTCAATTTTAGTATCAGGCCTATGTCCTTTATTTGCGATTCCCATTGACCCTCATTCGACAGCTCTGTGAGCTGAGGAAAATTTGTGCATAATTTTTCCAGTAGCAACATGTTCACAAATCATGTGCTAGGATAATACATAAAGAGCTTCATACTCAGCAATGTGAGATGATGTTATTGAACCATTGACTTTACTTTTCATCATCACCAGTATGTAGAAGTTACAATAAGGAGTGACTAATAGGGATTTCTGAGCATAAGCCCATTAATCTAAATTGTTACTTCCAGCCTGGAAGTTCTAGGACTCCATTAATACTGAATATGAGAGTTGACAACAACTTGTGCAGCAAGTTGGAACAACAACATTTGAGCAGTATATGTTCTGTGCTCCCCCCTGTTTAAAGCTAAAATTTGTAATGAATATTGTTGCTCTTTCTGGGATAAGCGCTGTTTTACTGCTGTTATTTTGCGTCTCTCTTTTTGTATTTTGATTATACCTTATATTATTACTTTCAATTATATACCTGACCGACTCTGTCATAGAATTTAGTAAAGAATTGTAGTGGTTAAAATATGTCACTGCATTGTAGTCAATTCTTAATTTTTTAAGGTCATTAGTGTACATACATATATAACTTCATGAATTTAAGTTTGTATTTATAATTTCCTTTATTCATGAGTTTTAAGCAAGGATTCATACGATAGAATGTAAATAAATTACTGTTAAGGAGGATTTAGTTTTTTAATTGTCATTTAACCAAGAAAGAAACGGTAGTGTGAATACACCAATGAAAAAAAAATATTGGGATTAAATATTTAACGTAGTTTGATCGTGCTATATTTAATGCAGCTGATATGATGATCTGTGATCGAAAAGATAATGCATGTGGACTGCAGTGTTAAGATAATGTTGGGGGATTAGTGATAGTGAGTCAACTGATCATAAGATATCCCGATACTGACCAATGACCATGTAATAGCTATCCATAATTATTTATTTGCTGTATAGAGTAAAATTGTGTTTCTTTGAGTAACAGATTTGACTCCTGTGCTAGCCCATTAGAAATGGAAGTGTCATTCTCAAACATGAAGTAGCTATGAATATTTATATTTCTTCTATTAATATCGCATCATACCAATTCAGCCACCGGCATCTTGCTTCCTCTGAATCTACTTTGTTTCTTAATAACAAGTATCTCCGCTGTCCTGCATATCCGTTTATAGAGCATGACTTGCAATTTGCGAAGTATTCATAATATCTCTTAGCAAATTGTACAGAGCCAAATACATAACTCGCACAGTAGATGCATTGCGAGCAAAGCCTGGAGGAGGTGTGGAGTGGCTTGCTTCTCTTCGTGACTTGGATCTTCAAACGGCTATTGATGCTTTAACTACTCTACCTGGCGTAGGTCCCAAAGTAGCTGCCTGTGTTGCTCTCTTTTCTCTAGATCAACATCATGCCATTCCTGTCGATACTCATGTTTGGCAGGTGAGCTTATAGGCCTCTACGGTTTGGTTTTCAGGCTTCGATATAGTTGTTCGAAAATCAATGATTGGTTTTCTCTGGCAGCAAGCTTTTATATATTGTTAAAAAATTTAGTCTAAGAAAACACCTACACACTACCTAGATGGAGTAGGTACTAGGCCCCCGCTGCCACATCTCATACAGGAGCTGTGGTTAAGAAGACAGAAAACTGATATTAAATATCGCTACTATGTCATATCTGATTGATGAGATGATTACATATCCTCTTACAGGAGTAAAGATCTATTTTGGATGAGAAGAAAATAATCCTAATCGTCGCATTGATAAGAGAGTCCTAATGTTCGCTACCATTTTAATATCAAGTAACGAATTAAAAAAAATAAAAGACCTTCTTGTTCATCATCACTGCCGAGATACTATAATGGTTTTCTTATCAGTGAAAGAGAATCAGAGATGGTCATATTGATGAGGCTGGGGGTCAGTTCTGCATCTAGAGTGTTGTGGGTTTCCTACTTCTGTCGCCCTTCTTAAATTTTCTCTATGGCGCCTCTCTTCAGATTTATATTTTATATTACCTGGGAGGCTTGGACCATGTAAGAAAATTTCGTCTTTTACAGATACATACTTGCATACCCTTGTGCTATGTGAGACCAAAGTATCAAATTATTATTTTTAGCTCTAATCATAAAAAGATTTATTAGAGAATCTAGTATATTGCAATTAGCAACCCTGATCAGATAGGTTAGCTTAATGGATAATCCCAGTGTCCATTTATTACAGAGTTCTTCGAAACCCAAGGGGCAAGGCCGCAAGGGCTTCGTTCTTATTCTCCAAGAATAACTTATATTCTAAAGGTTGTATAAATTAGCAATATTTCCTTTTATTTTCTTTACTTGGCTTGAGATGCTGATCAAGGGAACTTCATCAAATGCAATAATCTACGCTAATTTTTTGCAACGTTCATAATTTCTGTCAGATTTTGTGTTAGCATTTGTCAAGTGAAGTTTTGATTTGGATCTGGTTTATTGTTATTTACTTTTTTAACACTGAACTGTGTTAACTTAATATACACCTGAAAGAAGAGAAAGAACAAGGTAACTGCTGATGAGTTTTAGAGTGTATCAATTATGACAAATATAATTAATTAATTTCTATATGTTTGGCTGGCACACAACCCACATAAAAAAATTGTTTATGTGTGCGTCTAGCATGAAGTCTTTAAAATCTATATACAAGGTCGTATTCCTGTGTACATGTCATACTTTTGAGTTCTGACACTGGTGCACAATTTTTTTCCTGCTGATCTGATCAAGATTGCTACTACTCACCTCATCCCAGAGCTTGCTGGCACCCGCCTGACACCTAAGTTATATGGTCGAGTGGCAGAGGCATTTGTCTGCAAATATGGGAAGTATGCTGGTTGGGCCCAAACACTTCTTTTTATTGCAGAATTGCCTTCTCAAAAAGCACTTCTACCATCTATCTTGTGGACTACCGCAGAAAAGAAACCTTCTAAGCCAAGAAAAACCAAGAAATGTAAGAACCTTACTATATGATGTTTTTACTTTTAACATGAATGTGAATGCTCTAACTTTGATATCTTGGCATCTATGAAAATGAAATAACAAAAAGAACTCTTATTTGGTTTAAGTTAGTGAAACGCTGACAGTTTGATGAAGTTGCTTACGAATCTTTTGCAGACGTGGAAGATATTAAGTTGAAAATTTAAAGCCGGTCAAGAAAAATATATTTTGGTAGCTATGTTCCTGGCGGAGTTAGCAAGGGTAGTAGAGGTTGGTTTCTAACTCTTGCTGCTTCTTTTTTTTTATATCTGTTTTAGTTTGAACATGTTTTTCTATGTCTGAATAAATCATGTTCCTAGTTTTAGTAAGAACTAAGAAGTGATAAAAATTAAATTCTGTATTTTTCTATTGCGACTCTTGGAGAGATTATTTAACTATCAGTTAGCACACAATATATACTCATAGTTCCTTTTCTTTAATTATTAACTTTTGTAAACAATAAAACTATCTCTCTTGAAGGACTTTTTTTTTTTTTGCTAATTAGCGCACTTGCACATGGATTTTGAATTTGACGACTTGCACCCTCGACTTCATGTAATACAAATGTGGATTAGTTGCTGGTGTCTTTTTCAGCCTTTGTTTTAGCAGATTCTGATGCTGCAGTCCCTTCTGTATATTTTTGAGTGAGTTGCAAATTTTAACAGTTATAAAAACCGCACCTATTTAAAAACATCTTTTAAGGCATGATTTTCTTCTGTTTAAATCATAATTGCATATTTTGCCACTAATACTCAGATAACTATTGTTTTCTTATGATTAATAATGGATGGAAATGTATCATTAATTCTTGCTATCAGGAATCTTTTGTTTGTGGAATAGTAGATCCTTGTTATGTCTGGCTTTAGTGGTTTTTCCTGGGTGGTTAATACTTTAAAAATGCGGGAGGTGAAAGTAAAGAGGTTTTGTTTGTATTTCAGGTGATCTGTTTGCAAGTATGCAACATGGGACAGGGTCAGATTAAGTATGCAGATTGCTATTCAGTCTCCCAGACCTGTATTAGTTAGTTTACATTCAACTTTGAGATGACAGTCTGTATTTGATTTAACTTTGAGATGACAATGCAGGCCCATTGAACATGGTTAGAGAATTTGATTGTTTTTGTATTTGTTTGGTGAGAGGTCATGGACTTGCAGTGGAATCATGAACTTTAATTTATGCAATGGCCTGATGCAATTCCAGTGGTAGTTGCAAGTCAATCTACCATTAGATCTCTACTGAATATTACCTATTCTTGTGTACAGACTGCTTCTTGTCAATTGCAAGGAGAAATAACAATGATGATCTTTTTATTCTTCTTTGCATGTCAAAATGAACTATTTATAAGTTTCAAGGGAAAAAGGTCTAATTATGAGGATAGAAAAAACTAATATAGGATAAAACACTACCATATTGTTTTTACAAAATTGGCCAAAGGAATATGGTCAAGGGATTATTGAGGATAGAAAATTGGATTGTACGTGGGGATTAAATAGTTGAGTATCTGGTAAAAGTAATATATTGCATTAACTTATACAAAATTAAATTCAAGTAATTAACTTGAAGTATATTTGTGTTACTGAAATTAGAGTACAATTATTCTTTCCTAGTTTACAAATATGTCATTCAGAGTCGTACTGAAAACGATTTTTTACTTTGCTATCATGGGACCATTGTTCTCATAAAGCAAATATGAAATGTGATTAGTTTGAAGGTAGGGCGGTGGTTCGGAACAAAGCGGTTTTTGTAACATACTGTAATATATAACATATTGTGATTTAGAGCATGCGATTTTTAACATTATTTATGCCAATAAATTTTCTCAATTATATTCTTATAATATAATATGCATAAGAGTGATCTTATTCAGATATTTGGTCCATGTAAACCACACACATTGTACCTTTATTATATCCTTATTATATTCTTATTATATCCTTATAATATAATATGCATAAGAGGATCTTATCCAAATATTTGTTCCTGTACTACCAAAGTAATAAGGACCGTTATATCTTAAATTAAATATATGATAGCCGTTGGATCTAAAATAAGGGAATATTCTATTTTTATAATCTAAACCAAAACTAAGTAGGTTTTCTAAATTGAATAGGTTAGTCTAGTATGTATCCTAAATCAAACAGATTACTGAATACAAAATTTGTCATTGTTTTTTCCTTTCAATTTCTAGAAAATTTTACATAAATAATACTTTTTAAATCATCATTAATTAAAGAATATTTCATGAGTTTCGTGTAGGTTGTAAAATCGTCAAAATCTGATTTCAAAAACTCAAAGATAGAGTCAAAATAAATTAAACAACACATGATTCTTTTATATAGTTCATGTTCTTACGATTTTACATGAAATATTACAATGTTCTGAATTTTTAAATATATTATTTTAATTATCAAAAAAATTACACAAATAAAGTAAACCGTACAACCCGTGCATTGTACGGACAATAAGCTAGTATAATATAATATGCATAAGAGTGGTTTTATCCAAATATTTGGTCCACTGTTAGATCTTCAATTAAGTAGATGATAGCCGTGATCTAAAATAAAGGAATATTTTATTTTCATAATCTAAACCAAAATTAAGTAGATCTTTTAAATTGAATAGATTAGTTAAATACGTATCCTAAATTGAATAGAGTATTAATACAAAATTCTTAACTGTTTTTTCTCTTCAATTTCAAGAAAATTTTACATGAATAATATTTTTTAATCATTGTTGAATTAAAGAATATTTCGTGAGTTTCGTGTGGGTTGTAAAATCGTCAAAATCTGATTATTATTAGAACTCAAAGATAGAGTCAAAATAAATCAAACGAAACCCGATAAATTTTTTTAGGTTCGATTCTCTCTACTAACATATTTAAATTTATTCTGACAAAAAAAACATATTTAAATTTATTATTTATAACTTCAGAATTTTATTAATAACATATTTAATATCTAATACTCATTATGTATTACTAATATTTATATTAGTAGATTTAAGTACATTATATAAAATCTAATATTTAATTATTAGTTTCAAATATATTAACAAACACTTTGATCAAGAGTTTGGTGAGAATTTTGAGACTAATCTCGCAAAAAAGTACGTTTAATATATGAAGTTTTGGTGAAGATGGAAAGAAATTCTTAGTTATTTCTTGATTTATTATCGAATATTATGTTTTCAGCTAAACTATCAATCTTCACATTATTTCTTTTATATAGTTCGTGTTTTTACGATTTTTATTAAATATTACAATATTCTGAATTTTTAAATATATTATTATAATTATCAAAAAATACACGAAAAAAAGAACCGTACAACCCGTGCATCGCACGGGGAATAAGCTAGCATAATATAATATGCATAAGAGGGATTTTATCCAAATATTTGGTCCATACACTACCGATGTAATAAGCATCGTTGGATTTTGAATTAAATAAATAATAGCTGTTATATCTAAAATAAGGGAATATTCTATTTTCATAATCTAAACCAAAACTAAGTAGGTGATTTAGAATATATTGGTTAAGTAGGTATACTAAATTGAATATAGTACTTAATACAAAATTTGTAACTATTTTTTCTCTTCAGTCTCTAGAAAATTTTAAGTAAATGATACTTTTAAATCATCACCGAGTTAAAAAATATTTCGCGAGCTTCGTGTGGGTTGTAAAATCGTTAAAATCTGATTTATAGAATTCAAAGATAGAGCAAAAAAAAAAATTAAACGAAACCCGATAAATTTTTTTAAGCTCGATTTTCTCTACTAACATATTTAAATTTATTATTTATAACTTCAAAATTTTAGTAATAACATATTTAACATTTAATACTCATAATGTATTATTCAACTTTCAATGATAAATTAATATATAATATTTATATCAGTAGATTTAAGTACATTATATAAAATCTAATATTTTATTCATTAGTTTTAAATATATTAACTAACACTTTGATCAAGAGTTTGGAGATAATTTTGAGACTAATCTTGCAAAAAAGCACGTTTAATGTATAAGTTTTTATGAAGGCGAAAATAAATTTTTAGTCGTGTTTTGATTTAATAAATATATTAAATATTAGTTCACATAATTTTTTTTATATAGTTCGTGTTTTCACATAATTTTTTTATATAGTTCGTGTTTTTACTATTTCTATTAAATATTACAATGTTTTGAATTTTTAAATATATTATTATAATTATCATATTTTTAACATACTAGCTTATTGCCCGTTCAATGCACGGGTCTACTTCTGATCTCCTTTTATTATTTTCTATTACTGAACTATGTTGTTGGTTCCATTTCATTGGCTCGTCTAAATTTAATCACTGACATGGTTCTTACGAGTTAAATTGTTTACGTAAATTTATAGTGATACGAATATTGACTCCTTTAATTTGAAAGTGATAATAGAATAATTTGTTTTGCTGTAATTTCAATATTGATCTTATAACTTTTTGGTAAATTTTAGTTTTACACTAAAGTAATCAAATTTCACAAACACCAATGCAATTTCAACATATATTATTATCTCTAAATCTAAAAATACAAGTTACCCCTAAATCGTGGAAGGCAAGTCATAAACAAGGTATAATTTAAAAATTATATATATATATATTTAAAGTATATCATAAATTCACTTATCTGTTCATGATCTTTTACTTCGTGAATTATTAAAAAAAAAACACATTTTCGAATATAATTTTAGGAGGAGTGGAATCATGGAAATAGATTTATTTTATTTTATTTTTGAATATTCTGATTTATATGTCTTACAAATGAGTATTCGTTCTTAGAAATTTCAAGATGAACGAGAGTCGAACTCAGACAACAAAAAGATAAGCTCTTAATTATATTATTATCACGCTCGAAATAGACGAACTTTTTTTCGGTTAAGCAAAATAGACAAACTTAAATGTAAGAAAAAGAAAATAAACTAAATTCAACGTTAGTATTGAACTAATATTTGTGTATTTAGTGATTAATTGAAATAGAAAATTTTAATGTATTAAAAATATAATAACATAAAAGTTAATTAATAATTTTATATTAATTCAGAAAAATAAGTAAAGAATAATTAAGTTTCTTTTAAAAATAATGATTAATTAAAGTTTTAAAAATCATCAAACGAATAAAATACTTGATAAAAAAAATAAAATTGATAAGTAAATTTTAGAAAGGTACATGTAAAGTTTAGTAGAAATTGGAAAGCAAAGTTTGTTCGCAAAAGCTGGGTTTTATTACAGGGACCAGAACAGAACCGAGTGTTCCGCCTGTTTTCTCTATAGCTTGTCCCATCACCAAATCAACATGCCAAACAAACAGACCAAGCATGTAAAAATACACAACAAATAATCCCCAGAAATTTAATTATTAATCTTCTTTCCCTCTCTCCCTCCTTTCTTTCTCATTGTCTGTAATCAATCAATCCCTCTATGTTCTTCTTTCCCAGAGTCTACTATTTCAAGGTAATTCATGTATATATATATATGTATGTGATTGTCTGTGTGTTAGAACATTTACATTTTGTGTTGTAATTTGGTGGGCTACGAGAAATTTACATTTTTTTTTTTATAACTTGGTTCTTCATCTCATCTTTTGTTGTCATTTATTTAATTAATGGGGCTCTACATTGTATTGGGTTTTTTCTTTTTTGGATAATGTATGCATTTTTTTAATTTTTAATTTTTTTTTTTGATTTTGTTACTGGATTTTGATGGTTTTCCAAGTGTGATTTGGTTCTTGAATTTTACAGGAAATTTACTGGTTTGAGCTTGCTTCTTCATCATTTAAGCAAATTTAGCTGTATCCGGGGTTTATTCAATGTGGTTTACTATGATATTGTGATGAAAGAACTGAGTTTATCTTGAAGGAGGGGATTTATTCATCCATTTTATCGGTTAAGGTAATTTGTTTGTGCATTTTTTTCCCATTTATTATTTTCTCTTGAGTAATAAAAAGCTTGTTCAGTAGAATACGACCTTGGTTAAGGCATGGATCATAATTATCAAGTTGTGGAGTAGGTATTCGACCTACTTTCGGTAGAAATATTCAGTCTTGGTAATTAATACTACTATTAGTTTCTTACTTTGTAATAAATGAAGACTAACTTCAAGAAATTTAACCAGAATACTAAGCTTATGTATGGTTGAAGGTTATGTGCTTACGACTATAGTCAGGACATTCTTCGGGTAGTAAGCTAAGTGATCATCAAATCTCTAAGAAACCAACTAGTGCCTTGTATAACAGCTTCCAATTGTAGTATATATAGAGCTGTATATAGACAATGAGAGAAATCTACAACTAAATATACGGAGAATATACTCGTGGGTATGATAATGGCGGGATAAATGCCATGCCAAGAAATTAATTTGGAATGGCAAGTACTATAGCATAGATACCAGGATATGTTGATGGTTTACGATCGACCGGAAGGCCGAGAGCTAACTATCGAGACTTTGGACGGCAGTACTTGAATGGCAGAAATGTTCGTAACAAAACTACCATGACCCTGCTTGTTTCTCTGTAACGGAAGTACACATTTTGCATTTTTTATATAGTTAAGGTACAGAGAATGAGTTAATGAAATAGAGGTACACACCTGGCACAAGGGGTAAACTACGTATACACATATTGCATTTAACTTTGATTATTATTATTATTATTATTATTATTAAACATTATGTTTGACCCGTCGACTTGGATCAGTCGAGTTAGTTAGGATTATAGTTTTCTGTTTAAGTTGTCATGTACAGTTGCTCTATATTACCTAGTGCTGCATCATGCGAGTAAGCGGCATATGATAGGATTCACTTTTTGCAAATTGCAGGAGCAAGAAGCAGGTTCTAAAGTGGAGTCTTGGTAAAATGTCGAAGTTTCCCTCCCCTGTGCTAAGAAGGTTTAAATCATCATCCACTCATGAAGTTAGGTTAGTCATAAGGTCTACATGCTGGAGTTTGATACTAGTTAACTTTTCAGATGCCTAATAAAATGTTGTAACAATGACTACCTTCTTATTGTACATAGTACTTAGTGTAAGCATAATACATTACTCTAAGCTAATGTTAAAATTTTCAAACATTTTGTACACTTGACTTCAGTTAAAATCTTAAGATATTTTGCTGATTCTGTCATCTTTTAAATTAGAGGCTGGACTCTTTCAGTAATGCTCAATTCTCAAAGGAGTATTTTTTTGGCTACTTATTAGTGCCATCCACTATTTTAAGCTGTATGCTGATTCTCCTACCGAACAACTACCTTTTTTCTCTCAGGAAATTAGATGGAAGTACAAATTTGGATGATCCGGATGGTATAATATCAAGGGTTGCCAACCTTCTTGAGCAGCTTCATGCGAAAATATCTTCACCACAGGAAAAAGAACTTATTACAACAAGATTGCTGGGTATTACCAGGGCAAGGAAGGAAGCACGAGCTCTTATTGGCTCACATGCTCAAGCAATGCCATTATTTATATCTATTCTGCGGAGTGGCACCCTGGTATCAAAAGTGAATGTTGCTACAATATTGAGTGTTCTGTGCAAAGATGAAGATTTACGGTTGAAGGTTCTTCTTGGTGGATGTGTTCCCCCCCTACTCTCGCTGTTGAAATCAGAATCACTTGAGGCAAGGAAGGCAGCAGCAGAAGCTATCTACGTAGTTTCAGCAGTTGGACTTTTGGATGATCATGTAGGAATAAAAATATTTATCATAGAAGGGGTAATACCAACTTTGTGGGAGCAGCTAAATCCCCGTAACAAAGAAGACAAAGTTGTGGAAGGGTTTTTAACTGGGGCTTTAAGAAATTTATGCAGTGATGAAGATGGATTCTGGAGAGCAACACTTGAGGGTGGAGGAGTGAATGTAATTGTGGGACTTCTTTCATCTAGCAATGATGTTGCTCAGTCAAATGCAGCTTCTCTTTTATCCCGCCTACTGATGGCTTTTAGTGATAGCATACCTAAACTAATTGATTCTGGAGCCATCATAGCTTTATTGAGATTATTGGGCAAGGAAAACAATGTTTCTTCCCGTGCAAGTGCTGCTGATGCATTGGAAGCTATTACTTCGAAATCAACTGAGGCTAGAAAAGCTGTTATAGATGCAGAAGGTGTGCCACTTCTCATTAGAGCTGTAGTTGCCCCTTCAAAGGAGTGTATGCGAGGAGAGGGCGCCCAGGTCCTTCAGACCCGTGCAGCACAAGCATTAGCTAATGTTTGTGGTGGTATGTCTTCTTTAATACTATATCTTGGAGAGCTATTCCAGTCACCACGCTTTGCTGCTCCAATTGCTGATATAATTGGGACACTTGCTTATTTATTGATGATATATGGGCAGAAATCTGGTGTCGAGGAAGATTCATTTGACGCAACAAAAATTGAAAAAATTCTAACAATCCTTTTAAAGCCACGTGATAATAAGCTGGTTCAGGGGTGTGTCCTTGAGGCTATGGCCAGCCTGTATGGAAATCCCTTTCTTTCAATAACCATTGAGCAACCACACTCTAAAAGGCTTTTGATTGGACTCATAACAATTGCTATTGATGATGTTCAGGATTCTTTAATACTCTCTTTGATAAGCTTATGCTGTGATGGAATTGGCATCTGGGAAGCCATTGGTAAAAGAGATGGAATTCAGTTACTCGTTTCACTACTGGGCTTATCTAGTGAGCAAAATCAAGAATATGCTGTAGGGATGCTTGCAGTCCTTGCTGACCAAGTTGATGAGAGCAAGTGGGCGATTACCGCTGCTGGTGGGATTCCTCTACTTGTCCAGCTGCTAGAAATGGGATCTGAGAAGGCAAGGGAGGACTCAGCACATATTTTATGGAATTTGTGTTGTCACAGTGAAGACATCTGTGCATGTGTGGAAAGTGCGGGGGCTGTTTCGGCATTCTTGTGGGTTCTAAAAAATGGTGGACCAGTGGGACAAGAAGCATCAGCAAAGGCTTTAACAAAGATTATACATGTAGCTGATTCTCCCACAATTAATCAATTATTAGCTTTACTACAGGGGGAGCCTCCAACCTCAAAGGTCTACATAATTAAAGTTCTTGGTCATGTACTGGCTATGGCATCACAAAGTGACCTGGTAGACAAAGGAGCTGCTGCTAATAAAGGACTGAGATCACTTGTCCAGGTTCTTCGTTCTTCAGATGAGGAGACCCAAGGGTGCGCGGCCTGTGTCTTGGCTGATCTTTTCAGCAGCCGACAAGATATATGTGATAGTCTTGCAATGGATGAAGTAGTGAATCCTTGCATGAAGCTTCTTAATAGTAAAACCCAGATTATTGCAGCCGAATCTGCACGCACATTGGGTCATCTTATTCGTCCGATCAGGACCAAGTCTAGGAATAAGATGTTTTCTATTGCGGAAGGGGATGTTAAACCCCTTATAAAGTTAGCAAAAAACTCTTTTATTGCTGCCGCAGAGACTGCAGTGGCTGCATTGGCCAATCTTTTATCTGATTCAAAGATAGCAGCAGAAGCACTAGCAGAAGATGTTGTGTCAGCTTTGATAAGAGTCCTGAGTGATGGAAGTTTGGAAGGAAAGAAAAATGCTTCACGTGCCCTTCTCCAGTTGCTGAGGCATTTTCCAGTAGGTGATGTACTCACAAATAATGCGCAATGTCGTTTAACTGTTCTTGAAATTGTTAGTTCCTTAAAGGACATGGATATGAATGTGAATGAAGCTGCAGAGTCTTTAGAAGTAGTTGCACTTATGTCCCGGACAAAGCAGAGTGGGAACTGGAGTTTCTCCTCATGGATTGCCCTTGCAGAGGTTCCATCAAACTTAGACCCTCTCATGCACTGCCTGGCTGATGGAACATCTTCAGTGCAAGATAAGGCAATTGAAATTTTATCTAGACTTTGTTCAGACCATCCAGCTCTTCTCGGTGACTCTCTGGTTGCAAATTTAAGAACAATTGCTTCGCTGGCTAAAAGGATAATAAATTCTACCTGTTTAGAAGTGAGAGTTGGAGCGACTGCATTAATGATATCTGCTGCTAAAGAACATAAAAGCAATACAATTGATGCACTTGGTGCATCAGGATTTTTAAGGCCTCTTATATATACGTTAGTAGAGATGACAAGGAAAAATTCTAGCTGCAATTCTCTAGAAATTGAAGTTGCAACACCTAGAGGTTTTGCGGAGAAAACTCCCTTCCAGGAAGCCGATGATTTTGAGATTCCTGATCCAGCCACTATTTTGGGTGGTACTGTGGCCTTGTGGTTGCTGTCCATTTTATCTTCCTTTCACGTCAAAAACAAAAACGTTGTAGTTGAAGCTGGTGGACTTGAGGCACTTTCTGAAAAGCTTGCACGTTACACTACCGGTCAACAGGTCAGGCCATGATGCAAATGTTTAGTTTACAGTCACAAGATTCGTCGCCTTCATCCTTTATACCGTTCTCCCTAAACTTCTATAACAGACCTATAGAACTTTATTGCTGATCTTGAATGATAAGCAATGATATGCAGATCATATATTCGAAGCATTGTATTTAGATGTTAATAAAAATGTTAATGGCTAATTGTTAAGTACAAAAAACAGTACCTTGTATTTGTTAGTCACGTAGGTTGCTGAAGAAATTAGAATTTGGTTCACTATTGACTTATTAATTTAGTCCATTTAATCTGTAAAATCAATGCTAAGATCACCTGTGTCGTTTCAGAAAGAAAAAGGAACAGTAATTATTAATCAGGCATTAGCAATTGTGAATTCTATGTGTGGGGTTGGGAGTCAGAGAGAAAGTCTTTTCTGGTTGCTTTCCTTTTTTAGGGGGGTGGACAGAGTGAGTCATCAAATCCCCAGTGCGAAAAGAAAAGGTCAGTTCTTTCACTCCGCCTTAGTATTAAGGAGCCGTTGTTATATGTAGGATTTTGAGACTTAAAAGAAAAATCGCTTTAGCACTATTTGGCTCGCCCTATATCTGAACGGTGGAATGGGCATTAGTAGGACTACCCGAATGGCTGGGGAGAGGAAAGTTTCCTTTTTTTGAGGGTACTCCCAGGAACAGATCCAGTGGAGACGAGGTGGGGCCTGTAGCTCAGAGATTAGAGCACGTTGCTATGAACCGCGGTGTCGGGGGTTCGAATCCCTCCTCGCATGGAGGGCCATCATTGACTAGTTTTTGAAAGATTCTTATTAAGCCCCTAACTGAACTAACGGGGCGGGTGCGGTTTAATGAACCAGCAAGTAGGACGTAAACATGAGGCCACCTTACTTAAATCCCCTCCTCATAGCGTAGGCTTAGGATATGCTTAGGAGATGCCATTGGGGCACATGCAACCATTGTTCCACAACCCACACAGTCTCTGTAAAAAACAACCTTGTCCCTCACATTTTGCGTCGAACTGATCTGGTTTAAAGATGATATATGTTGTTTGCGATGTCTGAATCTAGAGCCATGCTAACTAAATGATAAGCATCAGTAAATTTTATAACAGAACATGTTCTCGCACAGAAGAGAAATATTATATTTTCACCAATTTTACCTATTACATTTAATTTACTTTGTACAGAAATTTTCTCTGATCTTCATTCCGTTCCCCACCATCTCTACATGTGGATCTTCATTTTAAGCACAGTAAAAGTTCATCCTTGATTAGTTTCTGTTATCGTAGGAGTGTGTGTTTGTGTAAGGAATTAAGTATTTAAGAACAAGTGGCTGTGTTATCTTAGGAGTGTGTGTTTGTGTAAGGAATTAAGTATCTATGAACAGGTGGCTATTGATCAACAATTCTTGCAACTCAAGAAAGATGTTTATTTGATCTGATGGTCAATTTGTTGTGATTTTATCTAGATCTTTAAACAGCAGATTATCTTATAGGCCAGGGAGCATGGATTTGTTGTGCTATATGAGGGTGCATATTGATATTAATAACAGTTTCCAATGAGCTTGTTATGGATTGTAGTATGTTAGCCTTGAAGGAAAGCAATGCATGTCTACTTGATTTTGTTATGATGTTTGTATGTTCATGTCTAACTAAATATCTATTTGCCCATGTAAGAAACATTTCTTTCTATGGCAGGCAGCTTCAGGGGATAGTGAGGGTATATGGATAAGTGCCCTTCTCATGGCCATATTATTCCAGGATGCAACTGTTGTTTCATTGCCTGCGACCTTGCGCATCATACCATCACTTGCTGTCCTGCTAGAATCTGATGAAGTGATTGACAAATACTTTGCTGCCCAAGCTATGGCTAGTATTGTTTGTAATGGAAGCAAAGGTTTAAAACTTGCAGTTGCGAAATCAGGAGCAATTGTGCGGCTGATTAATCTGATTGGATTTGTTGAATTAGATATGCCCAATCTTATTGCTTTGTCTGAAGAATTTTGTTTAGTTCCAAACCCTGATCAAGTTGTTTTAGATTACCTATTTGAAGTTGAAGATATAAGAGCTGGTTCCACAGCACGCAAGACTATACCTTTGCTGGTAGATCTTTTGAGACCAATGCCAGATAGACCTGGGGCTTCTAAATATTCAATTCAGCTCATGAGTCGTATTGCAGAAGGAAGTGATGCAAACAAATTATTAATGGCTGAAGCGGGAGCACTGGATGCTTTGACAAAATATCTCTCACTGAGCCCTCAAGATTCAATTGAAAACATGTTGGCTGAGCTGTTAACAATTCTGTTTAGGAATCATGAAATTCTGCGGTATGAAGCTGCAATTAGCTCCGGGAAACAGCTCATAGCTGTTCTGCGAATGGGTTCAAGAAGTTCCAGGCTAAGTGCTGCTAGGGCTCTAAATGAATTATTAAATGATGATAACATCAGAAACTCTGAGTTGGCTGTGCATGCAGTTCAACCGTTGATTGACCTGCTCAATGCTGGGTTAGAGGTTGAGCAACATGTTGCCCTTCTCTCATTGCTCAAGTTGACTACTGGAGATTTGTCTAGATCTGCTTTATTGTCTGATGTAGAAGGGAATGTGCTCGAGGCCGTATACAGAATTCTCTTTTCCAATTCTGAGACAGAGTATAAGACCATGGCTGCAGAACTTTGCTTTGTATTATTTAGTAGTTCAAGTATCAGGGCAATGCCAATTGCGTCCGAATGCATAGAGCCTCTCATACTGCTTATGCAATCTGATATGGATACAGCAGTGGAAGCTGGTGTTTGTGCTCTAGAGAGACTGTTGGATGATGATCATAATGTGGAAATTGCAGCAGGTTATGATCTTCTCGAGCTCCTTGTTGGTTTGGTTTCAGGCTCAAATAGTCGGCTAATTGAAGCAAGCATTTCTGTTCTCATTCGACTGGGAAAAGATAAAACTCAATGCAAATTGGATATTGTCAAAGCCGGAGTAATTGAGAATTGTCTCTCACTAGTTCCTAGTGCACCTAGTTCACTATGTTCCACAATTGCCGAACTTTTCCGTATCTTGACAAATTGTAGTGCCATAGCTAAAAGTACTAGTGCTGTAAAAATTGTTGAGCCTCTCTTTACAATATTGCTTCGTCCAGATTTTAGTTTATGGGGGCAGCACAGTGCCCTGCAAGCGCTTGTTAATATTTTGGAGAAACCACAAAGCCTTGACATTTTAAAACTTACTCCTAGCGAAGTAATTGAACCTTTAATATCCTTTCTAGAATCCCCGTCTCAAGCTATTCAGCAACTTGGTACTGAATTGCTCTCCCATCTGCTTGTCCAGAAGCATTTTCAGCAAGACATAACAACAAAAACCGCAATTATTCCGCTTGTGCATCTGGCAGGAACTGAAATCTTAAACTTACAGGAAACCGCAATAAAAGCTCTGGAAAATCTTTCTCTTATCTGGCCAAAGGCCCTTGCTGAAGCTGGGGGTATATTTGAGCTTGCAAAGGTTATCATTCAGGATGATCCTCAACCGTCTCATGCATTGTGGGAATCAGCTGCATCCGTTCTGTCCAATCTGTTACATTCTAATGCTGATTACTACTCTAGGGTACCTCTTGTAGCTCTTGTAAAGATGTTGCTCTCAAGCTCGGAAAGCACTGTGTCCGTAGCTCTTAGTGCACTGGTTTTTAATGAGAAGACTGAATCTTCTTATGGTGAACTAATGACTAAAGCTGGTGCTGTTGATGCTCTAATCGACTTGTTACGATCGCACCGATGTGAGGAAGCCTCTGGAAGACTACTTGAAGCTCTATTCAACAATGTAAGAATACGTGAGATGAAGGTGTGCAAATATGCAGTAGCGCCTCTGGCACAGTACTTGCTAGATCCCCAAACTAAATCACCTTCAGGTATGCTTCTTGTAGCTCTTGCTCTTGGTGACCTGTCACAGCATGAAGGACTTGCCAGAGGCAGTGATGCAGTCTGCGCATGTCGCGCACTGGTAAGTTTGCTTGAAGATCAGATCACAGATGAATTAAAAATGGTTGCAATTTGTGCATTGCAAAACTTCGTCATGCATAGCAGAACTAATAGGCGAGCAGTTGCAGAAGCAGGTGGAATATTGGTAATTCAGGAAACGTTGTTATCTCCTAGCCCAGATGTTGCTGCACAAGCAGCAGTGCTCATCAATATTCTATTCTCTAATCATACACTTCAAGAATATGTATCAAATGAGCTCATCAGATCTCTAACTGGTAAGTTGCCGATCCAAGTAGTTCAACTATTTAGATTATTGTGGTTCTTCTTCTATGAGTTCTGGTACAACTTTCTTCACATGCTTTTAAGTCAAAGTTGAGATACCAAGTCATTGCCACATGCATATAAAACACCAGCTCCTTGCAGAACCTAGTGCTTACATATATCCACCTTTTCTTGTATACTTCTAGGATTTTATTTTGCATAGACAAACAAGCAGGTGTGTAGTTGATTATAAATTTGACAATCAAGGTAGTTCAGTATACTACAAATAAAATTTAGTGAACAATTCAATATATCCATTTCAACTAGGACAAAAACTAAGGGGCAGCCTTAATTTGGTGCCTAACTGCTTACAATTTGTGGTTTTGCCCCAACTGTACATTAGTTAGATTTACTGATCTGTTTATTTCTATCATCATTTTAGTATATGGAAATTAGTTATTATTTGTTATCACGCACAATGTGCTCGAACTTAATATTGCTTCTTCAAAGCTTTTCATCTATAAGCATAACGTCATTACCCTTACATTGTTTTCTGTATTGGCATACAGCTGCATTAGAGAAAGAATTGTGGTCAGTAGCAACTATTAATATACAGATTTTGAAGACCATTAATGTCATCTTCTCCAACTTTCCTAAGCTTCATTTGTCTGAAGCAGCTACATTATGTATCCCCCACCTGATAGTAGCACTTAAATCTGGTAGTGAGGCTGCCCAAGATTCTGCTTTAAACTCCCTATGTTTGTTCAAAGATTCATGGTCCACCATGTCAGTAGATATTTCAAATTCTCAGGCAACAGTGGCGGCTGAAGCTATTCCTGTTCTTCAAATGCTTCTGAAAACCTGTCCACCAAGTTTTCATGAGAGAGCAGACAACCTTTTGCATGGTTTACCAGGTTGCTTGACTGTTACCGTTGAGCGAGCAAACAATTTAAGACAGTTTATGGGTGGAACAAATGCTTTTTGTCGGCTAATGATAGGCAATGGTCCTCCCCGGCAAACCAAGGTTTTTCTTTCTTTAATCAGATTTTTTATTTAATATTTTAATTTCCATGTCAATGTGTCACTATATCAAATACTTTTGCTGGTTTAATATTTCAATTTTATATAGAACCTTATATTTGATGTCTCTCTTAACGTCAGGTAATCTACAACAGCACCTCTCCAGAATGGAACCAGGGTTTTAAGTGGTCGTTTGACGTACCCCCAAGGGGACAGAAGTTAGAAATTGTTTGCAAAAGCAGAAGTACATTCGGAAAGGTAATTTACTTTACAACTAAAATGTGAGAGGTTTAAATTTTCTTACAACAGGACAGCTTTTCGTTTTTCGATATGCCGATAATTGAAGCAGATAAATGCAATTGTTTTGCTATACAAATGCTGTTCTAACGTCAAAATAAGGGGTCACTCCTTTCTCGTATACTATTCTAGTAATAATATATTTGTGAACATTTTCAGACTACTCTAGGGAGACTGACCATACAAATTGACAAAGTGGTAAGTGAAGGAGTACATAGTGGTTTATTTAGCATCGGCAGACAAAAGGATGGTTCTCCACGAACACTTGAAATCGCAATTACATGGTCCAACGGGATGCTGGCCGACAATGAGCTGTGCTGACAGTGAATTTTTCATAATTTTGTTTGTATATGTTGCTCTGTATTTGAAAATTACTGTAAAAGAGTAGTTAATAGGAAAGGTTCCTATAAAAATGAAAATGGGAATCTTGAGCTGTGTAAAGTATATTGTATAGGGCAGTTTGTAGATGCTAGACTTTAGTTGTTTAAACATTTTCGAGAGAAGAAAATGTTGTTTTATTTTTTCTTGTAGGGTAAATGACAGATTTTTATTTTTATTTTATCCAAAAGACAATAATCAAGGGAAGAGTATATTCTTCATCCACAAAGTTTATTACCTAATAGAAGGTCATGCAAGATGGCCCCGGAAGCTTAGATAATAAAACCTTAATGTCTGAAGAGTATAACCCATAAAAAAGACCTCGTTAAAACCTAAATAGAGTAAAACCCTATGGGAAAAAAACTCGAGGGAGGAAAAATAGTGCCCTTTAAAGAATATAATAGGTACAAAAACTAAAAAACTAGTGTCTTCCAATAGTGGTGAGAAATCTCTCGTGTCATCAAAAGTTGTAGCTAAATTTTCTTGTACTCCGAGTTCCATGACTAGATAATTTTTCTTGAAAGTCTGAAAAGAAGATACGTATTAATACTCTTCCAATCATCCTGAAAATAAGAACAAAAACAACATATTAAAATAATAAAATCATATCCGAAAATAATTTATTATAAAGAAACGAATGTATATTAATAATCCGTTAGAAAAGAAAAATAAAATAAGATCTAACTAAAGAAAATCTTTAGTTAGACTCTAAAATAAATAAAATAATATATAATATAATTCAATTAAAAAATATATTTAAGCCAACAAAATGACACATGATATATGTTACAATAATATTGTAATGACATAAATAAGTCAACAAAATGACATGATTGCCTTTAAAATGCCAAAATTTATGCCATCAAAATGGTCATCAATAAAACCACAATAAATGGTACAATAAAACCTAGAGTCAAGTCAATAATTAAACAAACTAAACAAACTGTTCCTAATATTTGGCCCTAATAACCGCAGTTTTAAAGCTACTTGACCCAATTACCATTAGATCGTCACCTTCTTCCCCAAATCAACGTCACCACATCGATTGTGGCTACCGGTCGTAAATTAACCCAATTTTATATAATAGCAACACACGCCACCAGAAGCAACTCACAAACCAAATAAAGGACTCTATACAAAACCAGACTCAAGACTCGATGATTAACTAATTAAACTAACTAATTGCACAAGTAAATGCTTTGGACAATTGACTGCATAACTCGACTTGTAACAAAAACAAAAACAAGACTCGGTGAACTAAAACAATTACGACCAGGCTGCTTGAATCGGTACAAACTCAAACTGCAAAACAGAATAAAATCTTGCAAAGAAATTGACAGACTGCTGGACAATTAACGTGATTAACTCGGCTGAACACACTCTGGGACTCAGTAGTAACTCGACTAGCTCCACTCGGCAGAACTGGGGTTTTGACTCGGTGAACTCGTGGATTTGACAGCTGGGCTACGGTGTTGAAGGCGATATAAGGTGGGTTTGTGTGGTGGAGTCGAGGAATGGCAAACGGACGCGACTATGGTGTTTAAACAGGTTGGCGTTGATGGGTCTGATGGCTTGAAGAATTGCAGCAGTGGAATGAGTTTGCAGAGGCTGGACTTGGTCGATCGGAATCGATGAGCAGCAGCCAGGAGATGTTGCAGGCGAAGGGAAATTGTTGAAGAAGATGAAAACGGATTATGAGTCTGATTTAGGATACGGTTCTGGGTATGGATCTGGGGGTGGTGAAGGGGAAGAGTATGGTAATGCTGGAGGTGGAGGTGGAGGGGGGTCATATCACGTATATATTTTAATCATGAAATTTTTCAGAAAATATTTGTAGATTTTGAGAGAAGAAATTGTTGGCAACACCCAAAGACAGATGAAGATGAAGATGAAGATGCCATAATGCTACACATTCACATACTGATGAACATGAAGATGGCTCTTTTAGTTTTCTGGCGTCTTCAGACAGATAAAGATGCCATAATGCTACACATTCACATACTGAAAATTCCAACACTTGTGCAGAGTCAAATACAAAATGAGCTTTAACAACATGAATACATTATCTTGGTGCTCGAACTTTGAGCATGCAGGCACACAATACCTTGGTGCTTGAACTTTCTAGCGAAATTAAAATCACTGGTGATACAAGAGATCATTGCAAGCTTTTTGGTAGCAACTGAAGGTGTATTAATTAGTTGCACATGTTCTTCATGAGTTTAGATATATTTCTATAATATTTATAAACAGAATGTCAGAATCATCTGAAATGTCATTTCAGTATGACGGCGAAGGTGAATGGTAAAAATGGTGATAACATCTACCCTGAAGTTAAAATGGAGGAAATGAGGAAGAGAAGATAATACAACTGATAAAGAAACTAGAAATAGAGATGAAAGACGGCGAAGATGAAGAATTCATCAATTTTTGATGATTTGTGAAACGTTAATGTTTTGTTTAAATGTAACGCTTATACGCAAATACCTAATTGCTCTGTTTTTTTTATTTGACACTTTACATGTTAAAATTATTATTTTTTATTTTTTTCAATAAAATAAACAATTATAATTTCAATTTAAAAAAAATTAATTAAAAACATATTTTTTACCATCCCGTCAAAACATGTATAGATGTGTCAAAAGTCAAATAAAATGAGGTATAAGTGACAACGGAATTCACTGTCAATGAAAATGTCGAAAAAAATATCTTCATCAAATTTTCAATTTGAGTAGGTGATTAGAGTAGAAGATGCAGGAAAAAGAAAATTGACATCTTTATTATTATATCAAGGATGGAATATTATAAGTTACTAGGAGCAGATAATTCGTGCGAAACACGGATTGATATTAATATTTTTATTTTATATCATATATTTTTTCTAAAATTATTTAATTTGTTATATTGTATCGATTAAATATTTGATAATATATTCTTACTTTCATATTAATATTTTTAAAAAATTACGTTTCAATTTAACATAATTTGAATCCTAATAAATGAAAATAAATAAAAAAATAGCGATAATTTGTCTG
>PHNY01265015.1:0-21380 GCA_003724115.2 Anethum foeniculum | reverse complement strand
ATATTTGTACATGTGTGTGATCTGGTAATGTGTGGAAATGTCATCCTTTTGTTATGCGCCTGTGCTCATGTCCAAGAAAGAGGCAATAATATTAAGTTGTTCTAACTTACATAAATGAATTTACTAAATTACCATTGTCCTTCGTCTGTGAACAATGAGATTACCCAGAAGAAAATGTGGTTGGGTAAACCAAACAGTCATTCTGAATTCAGAACTGATTACATTTAAAAGTAAATTTATGCTAGTAGTACTTTTGCACATTGGATCCCATAGGCTTTTGGGATAAGTTGACTTCTGGTACGGCTTTTAGAAGAAGATTTCTTTTTACTGATCTTTTGACCTATTCCCTTCAGCCCTCTGGTTTGTCCAACTTTGACTAATCAAATATCGAAGCATTATTTTCCATCTCCTATTTGAATTCTAGCCACTCTTTAATAATTCTCGAAGCACCATTTTACATGACACCAGTGGTTTATAGGTATTGTTTCATAGACTTTAATATTAGCTTTCTGTACCTTTCTTTGAGTTCTATTTTCAGAACTACATATACACTACAGTCTTATTTGTCGAATCAAAAATTTTGTTGCGAGTGATTTATAAAATTCTTGAAGAGGATTATATGGAGTAGCACAATGCAAACCTCGATAATGTTGTTGTCTATAAGGACTGCCATACACTGAAAGATAAGAAGAGGAAGGTTGACTGGATTACCGAGGATGCCAAATTTATCATTGTAAGTTTTTTTATCATAAAAAAATCATTAAGATGGCCATTCATATTTTATATGCCAAGGATGGGCAAATATATTGTCTTCCTAAAAAAATCTATCATTAAGAATTGGAAATGACCTCTATGTATTGCATAAAAAAATAAAGATTTCTTTGGACCATTGTAAGACTTTGAATTTCTATGTAACTGACCTTACTTTATTCAGTTGTAAATAATCATTCTTTATTTTACAGGAGCACTACATTAGCATAAGTGGAAAGAAAGACCTTGCTCCTAAGGCGACCCAAATTCAAAGTTGGATAGAGGCTGTTGAAGTGTTCGAAAAAACACAATTCTTGGACATCAACCGATTCGAGCCTCTGATATTTATGGTATACTTATGATATAGTAGTTGAAACATTTAACATACTTGAGTTTTCACATATTATTTATAATATCAATTGTTCTGTGCTTGAGTCAAATATATATACTAAAACACTACACCCTATAGGAAGACAAGCCGGTGATTGGATCACAAAAAAATAGAAGATTACAATAAACAAGGGGAGGACTTAAAAACGGGTGAGGGTGTCTTTGGGCCCATGCTAAAAGTTATGGAATCCTAATTTTGTTTTACTTAAGTAGACATGTAAAATGTCACGTCAGATTATAACCCACATTTGAAAAGACTCATTCCGTTTAAATGCCACGCTGCCTCTTAATAAATAATCTATTATGATGATGCATATGACTTTACCGTCTTTTTGATGAACTTTTAGCTATAGGCGGAAGAAGACTTGGATGGTCTGCATCAACACAGCTATGCTGAGAAATCTATTATGGAACATGCATAAGAAGTTTTTTAAAGCGTACCAATGGAATATCCTAGATTTTTAAAACCCATGATCATGTCCAATGTTCCTCACACTTTTTGGCTAGGAAGCATGTCATACTCTCTCCCAAGACAATTTGCCTATTAGTTTTGCAGACGAACTTTCCATTAACGTATATAATCATTCTTTTGCATTTTTATTGTCGGTATTAATCTTAGAATTTTGTAAGAGCTACCTGACAAATGAAGATGCTATAGTTAAATTGTTGGATGACTTTGGAGGACACAAAATACCTCAAAAAATAGCATGATCTGAGTGCTGGTGAGAGACGGTATGCGATAAAACATGGACAGTTAATGGGAGATATTGTAGTTTTCATATGATCTCACCTTATACATTCAAGGTAAATTTTTTTCTTACGTGATACTTTTGTGGTGCCTGTTTAGTTCCACTTAATATTTTTTTTAGTTAATGCACAAGTACATAGGTTCAATTGATTTTTGTTAATATCCATATATATGTATATATATATATACATATATTATACTCCATATTATACTCTTTTAACCTCGCATCAAATAATTTGTAATTGATCAGCAATATGTAATTTGAGGACCAAAGATCCACCGTAGTTCCTAGACCAGTGAGCAACATATTTAAATTTAATATTTATAGTACTATTTCTAAAGATAGAAATTAAGGTTTATGACTCGAATTCTAACAATTACATATTTAAGTTACTATCTACACTGTTAGCTCTGAATATAGTGTAGAAAGATTATGTTCATATGATTCTATTAGGATATATTACCCTACAGAATAAAGGTAATTACACTAACACCCTTACTTGTACGTATCATGGATATTCTAACAATCTGGTCTCGAGAACTATTTAAAGAAAACAATAATAATATTATGATGCAACCTATGTTACCTGGACACGGCATGAAATGTTCAACCTATATATTTGTCCAAGTGTCGGACTTGACAATATGTTAAAGTCAGCATGTTTTGTTTGCATATCATGAAGTATTAAGTTTTCTTTCCACATCATATATATGTCCATATGTGGGCAATTGTTGAAATTTTGCATGTTTTTTTGCATAAAAGGAAGTGTCGAGTGTCTATAACCATAACCATATTCAATGTCCGAGTGTCTAGTATGTGACAAGCACAATAATGAAGATAAAGTTAAAGATATAAGGTATAGAGGATGTAACCATGGAATAATGGTAAGTTTAGGTTAAGACAAATGGTGAAAGGGGTGTTGTTGATTGTCAGAAAGTAGTCTCCAGGTAAAAAAAATTCACATATTTATTGGTGCATGTCTGATTTTGAAGTTGCATCATATTTCTTGATTGGTGCATATTTGAAATGGTTAATACAAATAGTTTGATATTCACATATTTTTGGTTGACATATATCGAGTGCCTCGCCCTAGGCTATAGAACTGTTGTTGCTTGACATATATGAGTGCCTCGCCCTAGGGCTATAGAACTGTTGTTGCTGATGTCCTTATTTGTGTTGAGGGCTTTACTGCTCTTCTTGTTGTTGTATATGTTCGAATAAATCTCAGAAGAATCAAAACCAGAACTTAGCATGACAAAAGATAAAACCTTAATTAACACTTCTCATTGCTCTCCATATAAGTTTTACATTAATTTTCTGTTGGTGGAAATATGTTTTCTCCACGGGCTAAATCATGCACTAAGTATCATATATAGTTTCTCTTTGTTCAATATCTAGGAAAGATACAAATCTATTTAGATTGTTTCTATTGTCATACATTAAAGTTTCACAACTCAATGCCGACAACATATTTTCAGTTAAAATCTAGAAAAATAGGTTTAAATAAAATGGTGCGACTTATTTGTTGCAGCTATCACTTATCACTTAGAATTCAGAAGCTCAGCACAATTTATTACAAACCCATTAATCACACAACAATATCCATAGAACTCAAGATTTCCAATTAATAAAAATTTTCTCTTCATAATTTTTCTCTCATGTTCTCGTGTGAATTAATACGATTTGAATTATGTAATATCCACGTAGTTATTACTCCTTAAATATAGCTAATTAAGCTTCTGAATGAAGCTGCTCGTGTCAAATTTCATATGCATAGACTTGAAAATGACTTTTACAAAGATTAAACTTCGGTAGGGGTAGAAGGACGGGTAGATTATACCAAATTGAAATTTTGCACATGTCAATTTAGATAGAGATATAATTAGCAACTAAGTTTAATATACAGTTAAATCTCGATAAATAAATATCAGGAACCGAAAATTTTATTCGTTTGTCGAGGATAAAGATTAAAAATGCACTAGTTGCTATATCAAAATACAAAAAATTACTCATTTAACAAGTTTAGTCATTCATCACTGTTTAAATGTAACAGGTCTTGGATTGTGCCTGTATACACTACAAATGATTACTGTCGGAACTATAAGGAACTTGACTCCCTGCTTGGTTGACCACCAAGTTTGAGGTCTAAAAGGAGCGGTAATGTTTTCTATAATTAAAATTTATACTTTCCCTTCCATGAATTTCATGATAAGCCACTAATTAACACAAGTTACATAATGTGCAAGGCAATGCCAAATACAAGCCAATAAAACATATCGTAAAAATCAAAATGTAGGAAGCAATGCCAAGCATACAAGTTAAAAAAAACATATTGTAAAAAAACCAGTTTATTACATGATACAAGTACGCAATGATGGGCTGAGATTTTATTTTGAATTACAAACTATGGTCGTCCCCATAACAACTACAGCAATAGCCGTGTGCAAGGTAGTATTTTTACGGCTATGCATTCCTTGGATGGTCTTGATGCTTTAATTCAAATTTCTAAAAGCAGGAGCATGCTTCATAGCTTTGAGGATTGGTTACTGTATGATGGATCAATACAGACCACCACCTGTACAAAATATTTTAGTTAAAATTATTTAACTGACAAAAAATGTCAAAAAATGTCAAGATGAAGTGCATTGTCAATAAAAATAAATTGTACCTTGCGGACACTTTTTCGAGAATGCAGATGCTCAACTGCATCCGCGTGAGGCTCAATATGCCAAAAATTTTGCAATATTTATAGGTGAAAACAATATCTTTAACAAATTGTTAAATACTGCACGTTTTTCCTAAATTGAATTTTTGTATATAAGTTTTGGATCTAATATAATAAATGTTAAATACGATCTAAATTTATTAGTTCGGTCCATTGAATTGACCCCTAGGCACACAATTGTTTGATTCTAAGTTCAAAAAGATAAATTTGCAAACAATATTTTTTTTCCCAATCGGCTTAATGTTGGTGTAAAAGGTATGCAAAATTGGAAAGCATCCAATTTTTCCATGCTCGTACACACATCTTTGTTTTTGAAAAAATTTGTAGCATTCATATTTTACAAGAGTAGATGAAGAGGTCATACTTTTATGAAAATATTTTTTTTTTCATCTTTGGACGTATAATTTTTGATAATTTTTAAAAAAATAAAAGTATTAGGTTTGAGTATGTTATTATTCACCGGACGTAGCATATTTGGACTTATAATACAAGATTTTAATATTTAACAAAATATATCAAATTTTATATTCCGATAATATTTTAAAATTATCATTTTTAGTCGTATTTTGTAGAGGATATAATCATTTTTTAATATAGAAAACAAATTTAAAGATTAAGATAAAAAAGAATATTTTACAATTAGTGACATTTTCTATAAATATATTCACCTTTTAATTGTCTCTTCCCCGAAACCAATTCTTAAATGCTTTTTCTTACTTCTATTCCTAAATTATTTTTTAAAAATATTTATTTGTTTTTATTTTCAATATTTGGCAAATTAAGACATACTAAAAACTTATCTTAATTCAATTCAATTATTATTGGTACGTGAAGATAAATTATCCAATTAATATTTTCTTAAAATACTTTTTTAAAGAAAAAAGAATAAGTAAAAAGAGTAATTTAAGAAGGCTAAGGTAGGTTATGGCTTATTTTTTTATCAACCCCAGTTATCTTTGAAAAGAAGTTACTCATAACTTAAATTTATAAGTTATATATAAAGAAAAATTTTTGACTTAACAAATTTAAAAGGTAGGATGTAAAGAATAATATTAAAAATTGTTTAAATATCAACTTTAACAAATATAAGAATAAAATTCAATATTTTTATGTTAACAAATTTTCTTAAAATAAAATATAAACTTTAAACACCAAACAAAACTTACAGGTTAATAGAAAATGAATTAATTTTATCAATTAGGAAATCAGTTGAGCCTTCAAAAAATGTAGAAGATTCTTTAGTTTTCATTTATGAATAAAAAGCACTTATAAGGTTGAATGGGCTTATTTCTTAAAAAATTCATTTGACCTTTTCTGTATACATCTAGAAGTTACTATTTATTTTAATATACTCTTATGTTATATCTAGAAGTTTCTATTCATTTGATATACAGATACCATATATAAATTATACAAGTTTGTATCTATCATATCAACAATTTTTGGAATGGGGCGATCTAGTTTTAGTAATGAAATTCAATGATACAAGTTTGAATGGGGCGATCCATGATGGTTTTAGTAATGAAATTCAAAGAAGAGGATTCTCGTGTAAACACCTACTCTCTCACTCTGCTCTCCCATCTCCCTCCCCCCTCTCTTTCTTAATTATTATCTTAATTATGTGTATATAAATTTGTACATGTGATTCTGGGGCAATAAAACAATTTGACTGGATTTTTTGAATAATTTTAAGTTGATCTGTAAATATTTTAATTATATAATTAAACTATTTTATTCATTAATTTCTGAAATATTTGCAAAAACAATGAAGAAAGTGCTCCGTAAATTACTCCACCATTGACAATGGTTTCCAAGGTGATTTTTTGAAATTATTGCAATATTTTATATTTTTTGTTATTCTTGTTGTTTTAAAATTATTGTTACTGTCTTTGTTTTTATCGTAGAAACTCTTTCTACTTGAATGCTGAATCCATTAGAATTTATATGCCATCCAACTTCTTGACTTTTACACTTTATTATTATAACCACATATTGAGATAATTTGTTTTGTAGTCGGTCCATAGAATGTTATTTGAGTTGCAAATAATTATGTGTATATATATACATGTGAGTGTCGCCCAATCAAACAATTAGACTAAATTTTTATAATAGCTTTAACTTGATCTGTGAATTTTTTAACTATAACATTGAACTATTATATACATTAAATTACTTGCACAAAATAATGAACAAGGTGCTCATGAATCACATCCCCATTGACATATAGTTTTCTAGTATTTCTTTTTTTTGAAATTTTATACTATTTGTTGTGTTCTTGTTTTTTATTGTTTTCAAAATTATTGTTATTATATTTATTTTTATAACAGAAACAAGTGCTACTTGAATCCCCCAGTTGACTTTTAGTACGTTGGTAGAATGTAATTTGATCAAGAACACATTAAAATTTAATATTTATAGTAATATATCTAAAGATGGAAATAAAGGTTTATGCCTATAATTCTAACAACTATAGTAAATTTAAGTATCTACAATGTGATAAAAAAAAATCTATACTACCCGCATCACAGATATAAATATAATGTATGTGTAATGAGAAAACGAGAGAAAACAAAATGCTTGATCTTATTGACTAATAAAAAATGAAACTACAGAGAACTAATATCTGCTAAAACAAAATAAACAAACTACTCCTACAAACCAGGAGCAGTCCTACACTAACTCAACTATTGCAGCTACAAGCCACGACTTATTCAAATGAGAAACAAACAAGACCGTTTCCCACGATCCCAGACCAGAAAAGACCGTAACATTCAGACAAAAACAATTCAACGTTTAGATTAAACCAACAAACACCCCTTAATCTAAACATTCTTGTTTAGTTTCTTAACACCAAGCAATTGACGCATACGCTCGAACTTAACAATGGCCAAAGCTTTATTGAGTATATCAACCCTCTGTTCTTCAGTCCTGATATGCCTTATGATGATTTCTCCTCGTTCTACGCACTCTCTTATAAAATGATATCGTATGTCGATAGGTTTTGACCTTCCGTGGAAAACAGGGTTTTTAGCCAAGTCAATTGTTGACTTGTTATCAATGTACAGAATTACAGGACCAACATGTTCACCCGTGATCTCACCCAACACTTTTCTCAGCCATATACCTTGACACGCTGCAGCTGTGGCGGCCATGAACTCTGCTTCACAGGAGGACAATGCCACGCACTTTTGTTTCTGTGATATCCACGTTATCATGCTTTCATTTAGATAAAACACTACCCCAGTGGTACTCTTCCTATTATCTACATGTCCAGCCAGATTGCTGTCCAAAAAACCCGTTAACATATTATTTGTACCGTCTCTTGAATAAATTAACCCGTAATTGAGTGTGCCTTTGATCTACCGCATTATCCTTTTTGCTGCATTCAAATGCATGATAGTTGGCTTCTCCATAAACCTGTTGATAATACCCACGACGTACGATATATCGGGTTGAGTGTGAACTAAATAACGCAAGCCTCCAACAATGCTTTTAAATTCAGTAGGACTTACACCTTTCCCACCTTCATCCTTCAAGATTACTGCCTTTGGTTCCATTGGGAACTTTGTGGGATTGCACCCTCCCATACCCGCTTTGTCAAGGATTTTCTTTGCATAAGCTTCCTGTTTTAGCTCAACATAATGCTCTTGCTGATTTACCTCGATGCCCAGATAGTAAGCAAGTTTTCCCAAGTCACTCATCTCAAAATGCTTTGCCATTTGTTTCTTGAAATTTTGAATCAGCTTATCACTTGTTCCAGTCACTAATATGTCATCAACGTATACTGCCACTATCAATATTTCACCTGCTTCTCTTTTAGTGTATACTGCGTGTTCATATGGACACCTGATCATGCCCATGCCTTCTAAACTCTTACTTAGAAAGTTTTAGAAAGTTTATATAGAGCTTGACGAAGACCATACAGAGCTTTAGAAAGTTTATATACCATGTGTTCCTTGCCTGGTTTCTCAAATCCCTCAGGTTGTGACACGAATACCTCTTCCTTTAGGTCACCGTTAAGAAACGCGGACTTAACATCCAGGTGATGTATCATCCACCCATTCTTTGCAGACAAGGCCAGAAGTAGTCGAATTGTCTCTAAACGTGTTACTGGTGCAAAAATCTCTTCGAAATCTACTCCTTGACGTTGCACATAGCCCTTCGCCACAACTCTAGCTTTATACTTTATTATCTGTCCTTTGGTGTCCTTTTTGAGTTTAAACACCCACTTTAAACCAATCACTTTCTTACCAGGTGGGAGTCCCGTCAATTGCCATGTTTCGTTTTTCTCGATAGCCTCCAATTCTTGTTCCATTGCCCTCTTCCATTCTTTCTTTTTTGATGCCTGAGCATAATTAGATGGTTCATCCACCCCCATAAGCATGAGCTCGTCCATAGTTTTTATCTCTTCAGTGTCCTCATAAATTTCACTTAATTGTCTGTACCTCTGTGGTTCACTTTCATATCCCGAGTCACCTTCAGTGTCACTTGACCTCTGTGTTGAATTTGGTGTGGTCACCTCGTTTGAGTTTTCTTCAACAGTCTCAGTGCTGCCACCGCTTTCAGTGTCAACTTCCTCTCCTTCGTTTGTGTCGTTTTGCTCAAACCCATTTACAACTAGGCCTTCTGCTCGAACAGTGCATTGTTCTCCGTTTACCTCCCAGTCACATGCTTTGTTTTCCACAAATACCACATCCCGGCTTACGTGCAATTTCCTTGATACAGGATCATATAGCCTGTACGCCTTAGTACCAGGCTCTTTTCCCAAGTTTACCACCATCTAACTGCGGTCGTCCAGTTTTGTTGTGTGCACTGAAGGAATTTTCATATAGCAAATACATCCAAAAACTCTTATGTGCTCCAAGTTCGGTTTTACACCGGTCCAAGCCTCATAGGGGGTTTTCTCAGATAAGGCACGTGTAGGCAAGCGATTAAGAACATAAATTGAATGTCTTAATGCTTCTCCCCACATGAACAGGGGCAACTTCATTTCCTTAAGAAAACTTCTGATCATCGCCACAACAGTCCTGTTTCGCCTCTCAACGACACCGTTCTGTTGTGGTGTGTATGGGGCGGTAAATTGTCGATATATTCCAGCCATTTCACAATACTCTTTGAACTCCTGCGAGCAAAATTTCCCTCCTCTGTCTGTACGTAAACCTTTAATCTTCATGTCTTTTCCCTTTTCGACTTATGCCTGAACCTTTTGAAAGCATCCAGGGCCTCGTTTTTTGTCTTCAACAAAAACACCCACATGCCCTGCTATAGTCGTTCACTAACATGAGAAAATACTTACTCCCAGCTGCTGTTTCAGGCGAAATTGGTCCGCACAAATCTGCGTGGATCAGCTCAAGTGGTGCCTCAGCTCTGAATTTTGCTTGTGCGGGGAATCCCTTTCTAGTTTGCTTCGATATCAAACACCCTGGGCATACTCCCTTTGGCTTCACTAACTTTGGCAGGCCCTCGACCATCTTATTATTTGACATCATATTCAAAGCTTGAAAATTTACATGGCCCAGGCGTGAATGCCTGAGCCATGACACTTCATCTGTAGTTGAAATTAGACATTTTGCTTTAACAGACTCTATGAGTATTTTATATAACCTGTTACCAGACCTCCTAACCTTCATTAACAGCTTTTTCTCTTTATTATACACCCACAGAAATTCAGTGCATAACAACTCGATTACCCTCTTCTGACAATTGCCCCAAGCTCAAAATATTATTACACAAAGTAGGGATAAAGTATACCTCATGGAATAATTTTTCTTCACCATTTTTACACTTGAATAGAACTGATCCTTTCCCTTTGATATCGATAGTTGATCCATCACCAAATCGAACCTTCCTAGTCACTTGTTCATCTAACTCCTTAAATTTTGACCTTTCTCCAGTCATGTGGTTACTAGCCCCGTTGTCCAGGTACCAGACATTTGAGCCACCAGATTTGTTGTTTACACTTGGCATAAGCTGTGGTTTCACATTCTCCTCATTCAACAAGACTTTCCCTTCTTCCTGTTTTACCATCAGTAGGGCTGGCTCATCATCATTTGTTTGGGCTAGGTTAGACTCCAGCCTTTGTTCCTTATCCTTCTTTGGCTTTCGACACTCTGCAGTGTAATGACCATAGGATAATCAATTGAAGCAGCGTACTCTGCTTTTGTCCCGAGTTCCCCGGTTCCATTCCTTGGTTCGACTGTCACCACCATTGCCTCTGGTTTTCAGACTTGAGCGCCTCTGCCACTCCTCCTTTGTGAGCAGTAATTGGCTTTCTTCCTTTTCTCGTTTCAACCACTCTTCCTCAGTCAGTAACAGCTATCCTCCAGCAGGCTCACTTTGTCCCTTTAAGCGTTCCTCATATGCTTTCAACGACCCCACTGTTTCCTCAACTATCATCTTCTCAAGATCACCAAACTGCTCAATAGTGGATGCAATTTGGAGAAATTTAGTTGGTACCGCTCTCAGGAGTTTTTTTTACCACGTATCCTTCATCAGTAGACTCACCCAGCACACGTATATTTGCTACGAGGCTGTTTAGTTTGTAACAGAAGTCGTCCAGCTGTTCAGATTCCTTCATCTTCATAGATTCAAACTCAGATTTCAGAGTTTGGACCTTCGCTTTCTTCACACGGTCAGCCCCAAGACACATTGTCTACAATGCTTCCGATGCCTCCTTTGCAGTAGTCTTGTCAGTAATCGACAACAGCATATCCTCAAGTATTCTCTGGTAGATGACTGCCAGTGCAGTCTTATCCATTTTTTCTTAAACCTTCGACTTTGGATCCTTGGGATCGACAGCATCCCACACCCCGTGGGCTTGCATGTTCACCTTCATCTTCAAAGCCCATGCCGTGTAGTTACTCCGTGCCAACATCGGATAACTCAGGCCAACTCTATCCTTCATTTTGTTTGTCTCTGTTTTACTCACCTCCATGGTTCCCTTCTTGGGCATAAACTTTGGCATACACTATATGATAGCTCTGATACCAGATTGATAAAAAAAAATCTATACTACCCAGATCACAAATATAAATATAATGTATGTGTAATGAGAAAATGAGAGAAAACAAAATGCTTGATCTTATTGACTAATAAAAAAATGGAACTACAGAGAACTAATATCTGCTAAAACAAAATAAACAAACTACTCCTACAAACCAAGAGCAGTCCTACACTAACTCAACTACTGCAGCTACAAGCCACGACTTATTCAAATGAGAAACAAACAAGACCATTTCCCACGATCCCAGACCAGAACAGACTGCAACATTCAGACAAAAACAATTCAACGTTTATATTAAACCAACACAATGTTATATCAAAAATATTATAATGTATAAAGATCAAGTTGGCGTAATTCTATTAGGATATATTACCTTTTTGTATAAGATGCCAATACTCATATTCTTTAGCTTTATTGTAGATGCCAATACTCATATTCTTTAGCTTTATTGTAGATTGACTTTATACTTTATACCGGTCTTAGTGGTCAATGTTATATGGTAATATATCAAGACTTTGAACCATAGTTTGGACGGAAATTAATATTATAAAGCTTCTTAGACTATTTGAGCATTGACTATCATAAATTATACTTTGTGATTCAACAATGTTATGTAATAACAGCCCAATAAGCATTATCACCATTTATATTGAGTCTTCATTATCACCGTTTATATTGAGTCTTTTAACTGGTAACTGAAATCACCATATCTCGAAGTAACTTGAATTAAAAGCTTAATTTACCTTACCTGGAAGATTCAATGATGATGTTCGGACCACAAAAAAAAATTGAAGAATACTATCCGATCATATGCAGATAAACAAACACAGGGATGACTTAAAAATGGGAGAGGGTGTCTTTCAGCCCACCATAAAAATTGTATGGCTTATAATTTTTTTTATCTTAAGTAAATATACTTTCTTTCATCAAAGGTTTTGAGCTTAAGCATGTTGTTCATTTCATTTATTTTTTTATGTCTAATCATGTTGTGGGACATTCTGATAATGGTATTCTCCAAAAATTAATATTGTAGATCATCATTAACAACTTTTATATTCTTCTTGCACAAGATGAAGAATAGTTTGGGCATAAGTGATAAAGAAAAGAACAAGATTGCAAATCCAAGAGTTTTACAAAGGTCCAAGATTTTTACAGGGTGTCATGTTTAATTTTTATATATATAATTTATTTAAAATAAGTGGTCATGTAGAAATAAGTTGCGATAACAAGAGATTGTGTATGCCTTCTTAAATAGTTTGTTTTGCATGATTTTACATTATTTGCTTACTCTGTTTTTTTGTTTAGAAGCATGATCATACTATGCATCACGATCCCAAATGCATGATATGTGTATGTAGTATATGGATAGGCTTTCATTATTGATAGCATGTTAGCTAGAGTTGGACGATTTTAATTATTGATAGCTTGTGTCATGATAACATTTCTAGGGAATTAGTTATGGATCAGGATCAAGAAATTCAAATCATGCATAATGAACATCCTGAATTTTCATTACAAATCAAAACCATCCCATGTCAACAAAATATTTTTACCGGTAAGCAGTGTTCTCTCCCGTTTAACATGTTTTGCCTATTGGTATTGTAGGAAAATTTGCCTTCATTGTGTTGAAATAATCTTTTACATGTCTTTATAATGTAGAATTTGCCAGAAAAATTTTGCAAATTTATATGCCGGACAAAGATAAGGACGTTGTTTTGGTGGATATTAAAAGACAATAGACAATAACAAAATTTTTAGCCATGGGCATCCAATGACTGAAGGTTAGAGAATGTTTGCCATAGATCATGAAATATTTGAATAGGATATCTTGGTTTTTCGTAGGATCAGAACTGCACCTTACAGACGAAAGGTAATTACACTAACACGCTTGCCTGTATGTATCTTGGATATCCAATGATTGGAGGGTATAGAAGGTTTTCCATGGATCATCCAATGAGTGTATGTTTGAAGTTGCATCATATTTCTTTAATTAGCCCTTGCTTGTTCTTATTTGACACATTATTGGCTCTTACTAGTTTGGTATTCACATGTTTTGTAGGTTGACATATAGGAAGGATGTCCTTATAGCTGATGAAGGCCTTATGTTCGTGCCACTGCCGGTGTCCTTGGTTATTGGTGACACTAGTTTAATCCGGAAGTTGACATAATAAACATTGTGTTGTACATATATACATTTTCTTCTACATAGTTGGCTTAAATGCCTTGCCAGTTAGTATATGTTCTAACAGATCTCTCTGGTTTAGGAGAATCAATTCCGGAACATGAGTTATCTCATAAAAGTCTTACATTAGTTTTCTGTTGGTGCGGATATGTTTTCCCTATCCAATATTTTCTTTTCAACTGACCAGATTATGCACTAGGTAACATAGTTTCTTTTCATTCAATATCTTGCATATATACAATATATATATTAGATCATTTTTACTGTCAAATTTTCTGCAATTATAAAATTCAACTTCTACCAATAATAAAAGTTTTGTTAAAGTTTCACAACTTAATGCAGATAATATATTTGAAAATAAAATCTGGAAAAATAAGTTTAAATAAAATGTATGGCTTATGAGTTGCCACTATCACTCAGAATTTAGAAAGCTCAACCCAATTTGTTAGAAACTCATTGGTCACACAACAATATTTATAGAACTTAGAGAATTCCAATAAATAAAAATTTGCTGTAAATAATCTTCTCTCATGTATGTTTTTTTATGAATGAATATGATTTGAATTATGTAATATAGTTAACCCTAGTTACTATATCAGGACACAAAAAATCAGTCGAGGTTATTCATACATCGAGATTTTACTATAACACGTCTTCGATTTTGCATGTATACCCTACAGATGACTACTATCAGAATTTTAAGGACTTGAGTCCCTGTTGACCATCAAGTTCGAGGCCCAAGAGGCGGGTAATGTTTTTATTTAACTATATAGATGATGGTTTCCCTTTCATGAATTTCATGATACACCATTAATGAGCACAAGTTACATATTGTGCAAGGCAATTCCACTTACAAGTGAATTAAACGTATTATAAAAATCAAAATGAGGAAGCAATGCCAAGTAATGCCAAGTACAAAAAAAAACTTTTCAAAAAAACCAGTTAATTACATGATACAAGTGCACAACTATGGGGTGAGATTTTATTTCAATTACAAACTATGCTCGTCCCCATGGAAACTTCAGCAATACATGTGTGCAATGTAGTATTTATATGGGTCCACATATGAAGTACCATAAGAAAAGAATTGTGACTGTAGGGGTCCTTAGTCACCCTGCAGATGGAGAAGAATGGAAGGAATTTGACAAGAACTATCCGGATTTTACAGCAGAGATTCGTAATGTTAGACTTGGTATTGCAACTGATGGAATTCCCCCGTACACCAATGTTACTTCTACTGTTTACTTAGTTTGGCATGTTGTACTACTCGTGTACAACCTTCCTATACCATGTCCATGAAGGATCCATACATGTTCATGACACTAGTTGTACCTGGGCCAAATGATCCTGTGAGGAATCTGAATGTCTATCTTAGGCCTTTAATAGATGTGCTGATTGATTTACGGCGAGTTGGTGTGCACACATTTGATGCTTCTACAAAGACTAATTTTATGATACGGGCAGGAAATGTGGATGAAGTTAAAGCTAAACAATTATTAAAGCTACTTGGCATGTTTGTATGGGTGAAGTTAAAGCTAAACAACTACCACACAGCAGGAAGTCTAGTTTTTAGGGGTCACATAAGGGGTTCCTAGACAAACGCCGTAAAAATCAACCAAAAGGTTGAATTGTTCGTAACATGCGTGCGGGTATTATATTCCTACCACCCGAGAAACCACATGGCAGAGAAAGGGCAAATGGATATGGGGATTCACACAATATGACACATGTCACTAGCTTCTTTTATCTCCCATATTGGGATTCATTGCGCCTACGTCACTGTATCAATTTTATGCACACGGAGAAAAATATTTTTAAAAAAATTATTCATACTATTCTTTGTAGTGCCAAAACAAAGGATACCACAAGATCAAGAGATGATTTGAAAGAAATGAACATCATGCAAGAGCTATGGATGAATGGTAAACACAAGCCTAGAGCTAGATATGAACTCGCACGAGATCAGCTGAAATTGTTATGAAAATGGGTGCATCGACGGAAACTCCCGAATAGTTGTTCATCAAACTTAAGGAGATGTTGTAAGATAGAGCATGTAAAATTTCAACGCATGAAGTCACATGATTGTCACGTATTTATGCGAAAGTTATTGGCTTCCGCATTTCGTGAACTTCTTCCCGATGATATACACAAAGTACTTTGTGATCTTTCAAATTTTTTCAAGGACTTGTGCTTAACTACACTAATCGCAACAGATTTGAGGAAAATGGAAAAAAAACATAGTTGGGATCATTTGTACTTTGAAAGCTAAATTCACTTCATCTATGTTTGATCCAATAGAGCATTTTCTTGTTCATTTACCCGAAGAGTGCAGACTTGGTGGCCCTATTCCATCGCGATGGATGTATAATATTGAAAGACTACAATGAAGAATGAAACAAAAGAGTAGGGAACAAAGCACGAGTTGAAGGTTCTATTGCAGAAAAATATATACATGAAGAGTTGAAACATTTCTGTTCCATGTACTTTGAGTCTGAAGTTCAGACAGTGCATAACTTACTAGGTCATAATGTGGTCGATGATAGCTCAAGGGATCCAAATAAACTTGAGGAATTTACATATCCGGTAGAGCTTCTAGGAGCATATACCGGTTACCATTTAGATGTAAATTCCCTACAAGTTGCAGCACATTATGTTCTCACTAACATGCGTGAAGTGGTACCTTATATCACGTAAGTATTCAAATATTTTCATTAATTATTAACACTTTTAAATATTCATCATTAACATGTGATGATCACTTTTTTCAGTATGTTCGAAGATGAGGTTTGCTGTCGATACAATGTTAAAGGCACACTTTGCACCATGTTTGCAAAATAAGGTTTTTTTATTAAATGCAAGATAACTTATATAATTTTTATAAATTGTTCATATATGTGTGTTTGATGTGAGTATTTCATTTCAGGTGCAACAAAGCTACGAACGTTTTCAATATTTGATGCTAGAAATAATGAAACATCTGATGCTAATCTCCGATCTTTTTTACTTGACCTTTTATGATTCCGATTCCACAAGAACATGTTATTACTACATTATTGCGTGCACTACAAGTAAGCAGCCTATACATATTTAAATTTTGTTCATATTTATGCGTATATTTAAGAATCATCACTATAGTCATGTGTTTTGGCTATGTGCATTTTCTTGTGACAGTCATAAATATGTCGTGTACTATATATATATATATATATGTGTGTGTGTACATGTGTGTGTGATCTGGTAATGTATGGAAATGTCTTCCTATTGTTGTGCGCCTGTGCTCATGTCCAAGAAAGAGGCAATAATATTAAGTTGTTCTAACTTGCATAAATGAATTTACTAATATACCACTGTGAACAACGAGATTACCCAGAAGAAAATATGGTTGGGTAAACCAAATTGTCATTTTGAATTCAGAACTGATTACATTTAAAAGTAAATTTATGCTAGTAGTACTTTTGCACATTGGATCCCATAGGCTTTTGGGATAATTTGACTTCTGGTATGGCTTTTAGAAGGAAGATTTCTGTTTACTGATCTTTTGACCCATTCCCTTCAGCCCTGGTTTGTCCAACTTTGACTAATCAAATATTGAAGCATTATTTTCCATCTCCTATTTGAATTCTAGCCACCCTTTAATTATTCTCAAAGCATCATTTTAAAAGATACCAGTGGTTTATAGGAATTTTTTCGTAGACTTTAATATTAGCTTTCTGTACCTTTCTTTGAGTTCTATTTTCAGAACTACATATACACTACAATCTTATGTGTCGAATCAAAAATTTTGTTGTGAATGATTTATAAAATTCTTGAACAGGATTATATAGAGTCACACAATGCAAACCATGATAATGTTGTTGTCTATAAGTACTGCCATACACTGAAAGATAAGAAGAGAAAGGGTGATTAGATTACCGAGGAAGCCAAATTTATCATTGTAAGTTTTTTTATCATAAAAAATCATTAAGATGGCTATTCATATTTTATATGCCATGGATTGGCAAATATATTGTCTTTCTAAAAAAATCTATCATTAAGAATTGGAAATGACCTCTATGTATTGCATAAAAAAATAAAGATTTCTTTGGACCATTGTAAGACTTTGAATTTGTATGTAACTGACCTTACTTTATTCAGTTGCAAATAATCAATCTTTATTTTACATGAGCACTACATTAGCATATGTGGAAAGAAAAACCTTGATCATAAGGCCACCCAAATTAAAAGTTGGATAGAGGCTGTTGAAGTGTTCGGAAAAACACGATCTTGGACATTCACGGATTCGAGCCTCTGATATTTATGGTATACTTATTGTTCTGTGCTTGAGTCAAATATATATACTAAAACATTACACCCTATAGGAAGACAGGCTGGTGATTGGCTCACAAAAAAATAGAAGAATACTATAAACACCGGGGAGGACTTAAAAACGGGTGAGGGTGTCTTTGGGCCCATGCTAAAAATTATGGGAATCCTAATTTTGTTTTACTTAAGTAGATATGTAAAATGTCACGTCAGATCATAACCCATATTTGAAAAGACTCGTTCCGTACAAATGCCCCGGTGCCTCTTAATAAATAATCTATTATGATGATGCATATAACTTTACCGTCTTTTTGATGAACTTTTAGCTATAGGCGGAAGAAGACTTGGATGGTCTGCATCAACACAACGATGCCGAGAAATCTATTATGGATCGCGCAGAAGAAGTTTTTTTGAGCGTACCAATGGCATATCCTAGATTTTTAAAACCCATGATCATGTCCAATGTTCCTTGCAGTTTTTGGCTCGTAAGCATGTCATACTCTCTCCCAAGACAATTTGCCTATGGGTTTTGCAGACGAACTTTCAATTAACGTATATAAATATCCTTTTGAATTTTAATTGTCGGTATTACCCTTAGAATTTTGTTAGAGCTACATGACAAATGAAGATGCTACAGTTAAATTGTCGGATGACCTTGGAGGACACAAAATACCTCAAAAAATAGCATGGTCTGAGTGGTGGTGAGAGACAGTATGCGATAAAGCATGGACAGTTAATGGGAGATATTGTAGTTTTCATATGATCTCACCTTATACATTCAAGGTAAATTTTTTTCTTATGTGATACTTTTGTGGTGCCTGTTTAGTTCCACTTAATATTTTTTAGTTAATGTACAAGCACACAAGTGCAATTGATTTTTGTTAATAGCCATATAATATAGTATAATATAAAATAATATAATATATATTATACTCCATATTTATACTCTTTTAACCACGCATCAAATAATTTGTAATCGGTCAACAGTATGTAATTTGAGTACCAAAGATCCACGGTAGTTCCCAGACCAGTGAGCAACATATTTAAATTTAATATTTATAGTACTATTTCTAAAGATAGAAATTAAGGTTTCTGACTCGAATTCTAACAATTACATATTTAAGTCACTATCTACACTGTTAGCTCTGAATATAGTGTAGAAAGATTATGTTCATATGATTCTATTAGGATATATTACCTTTTCGTATACGATCATGTTCATGCTAATACTCCCCCCCCTCTTGCCCCCTCTCTCTTCTTCTCTCTCCCTCTCCTTCCATCTCCCTCCCCTTCCCCTCCCCCTCTCTCCCACCGATGCCTGTTGATATAAAGTATCAATCTCGAGACTTACTTTGATTATACAAGTCCTACTAACTTGGCCTTAACTATTTGTATATTAAACAATTTGATTGAATTCTTATAACAGCATTAACTTAATCTGTGATACTCAAGTCTACATCTTAAGCACTCCCAAATTCCTATCAAACAATATGACTATGTATATATTGCCACCCCAGACTTAACTACCAAGACATACCTAATTCTATTAAAATAATAATTTTCTACCTATACAATTATTACCCAATCCAATTATAATAATAATTGTCTATTCATGAAATTATTATACGAAACATAACACATAAAATAATTATTTACTCATACAATAATTATCCAACTCATATTTGTCTTGGGTCACCTCAAAGCCCTACCTTTATATTGGGTCATATTGGGTTGAAACTCAACATTTCATATGCCAAACTGGTTGCAATTCAATCACTCGAACTTGTGCAAGAAATCTATTTACATGTTTTTAGCTACACTCACGATCCTTATGTTACAGTATTTACCACATCTATTATATGTTACACTATTTGCACTTCTATTCCATAAGATATGGTGTCAAAGTATTAAACTATATGCTAAGAATCTACATATTGGTGATATATCAATATTTGAATAGATTGTACAATTGAAAAAAAAAATTAAAGAATACAATTTGGTCATATGCTGTGGAGAAACAAACACCGAAGAGGACATAAAATGGGGCGAGGGTGTCTTCGGGCCCATCGTAAAAATTATGGGCATGTTAATTTTGTTTACATAAGCAGACATGTAAGGTGATACATCATAATCCAAATTTGAGAAGACTCGCTTTATTGAAGAGACCCGATACCTCTTAAAACCTTGATCCAAGTTTAAATTTACTTGTAGCTTTTTTTATTTTGTATCATTGAGAAAGAGGAAGGGGACATCGAGGATTTTATCAAAGATTTGAGATTGGTGAGAAAATGATGGAAGATTTAAGAACTAATTAGTCATCTTCTAAGTTCCCCTCTTCTTATGGTATATGTCATCTCTTAGTCGAGTATTAAGAGTTATGGTTAGAAGATATGTAAATTAGGGGTTTATCGGGGATCTTCCAGCCAGACATTTAATATTTAACTAGGAGGTGACATAATAAGAAGAGGGTAACTTACAAGATTACTCATTGGTTCTTTTCGATCAATTCCTCAATATTTTCGAATCTCCAATAAAACCCGTGATATCCCTTTCTCTCTCTCAATGATATAAAATATAAAATACTACAAGTAAATTTAAACTTGGATCCAATTTTTAAGAGGTATCGGTTTATGTCAATCGAGCTGGTCTTTTCAAATTTTGATTATAATCTGACTTGACACTTTACATGTCTAATTAACTAAAACAAAATTTGTAGGTCCACAATTTTCACGGTGCTTCTTATGTTCATTATTTTGCTCATTACTACATCTAGCCGTTATTGGTGGTTTAAAGAAAAGTTGAACAATATCAACTTTCTTCAACCAAATAAATACCATCACAATGTCATTTCCAGATTTGGTAAACCTCAAGACGCGTACTGTGATNNNNACTTGAAGGTCTTGTAATGGTGAAAATATGACAAGAAATGGCTTAGGTCAAGAACTAACTTTGAAAAGGGTTGGAGACACGTTGTGTTCTCATTCTTCAATTTGTTAAGCTTAAGTGTGTTGTTTATTTCATCTATTTGCTTACCCGATCATGTTGTGGAATATTCTGATGATCATGGTCTCCAAAAATTAATATTTTTTATCATCAGCAACCCTTAGATTCTTCTTGCACGAGATAAAAAATAGTTTACCTATAAGTGATTGATTGTTAGGTGTCATGCAAAGAAAATACCAAGATTGAAAATCCAAGAGTTATACAAATGTCCAAGGTTTTTACATAGTTTCATTTATTTGCTTTTTTAATGGAGCTAGCTGTTCAATTAAATTTTTG
>PHNY01265008.1:1958-12498 GCA_003724115.2 Anethum foeniculum | reverse complement strand
GACTGATCCTAATGACTTAATGCCTCTTGAAGATCCTGAAGATCCAACACCCTCATTCATTGACAAGATGATGAATGCCCATATCTCAAGGAAGTTCAAGATGCCAACCATCAAGGCATATGATGGAACTGGTGATCCAGCAAACTATGTAAGGACGTTCTCCAATGCCCTATTACTACAGCCCGTCAACGATGCTATCAAGTGCAGGGCGTTTCCTCAAACACTTGGGGGGCATGGCCCAAAGGTGGTACAACTGTTTACCCTCAAACTCAGTCGGATCCTTTAGAGATCTCAGTTAGGCTTTCATAAAGCAGTTCATAAGCGGAAGAGTGTCCGAGAAGAGCTCAGCGTCACTCATGAGTCTCGAACAAGGGGTGAAGGAGTCCTTCAGAGACTACTTGAATCGATTTACAAAGGAGGCCTTAAAGGTCTTGGATCTAGATGACAAAGTGGTCATGATAACCCTGCAGCAAGGAACTAAGAATGAGCACTTCAGGATGTCCTTGGCCAAGCGTGCACCTGAGAGCATGCTACAACTCCAAGAGAGGGCTGGAAAGTATATTAAGACCGAGGAGAGCATGAAGAAGGTTGTGACGAGTAATGAAAACTCGGGAAACAAGAAGCGCAAGGCGGAGCAATAGTATGATACCGAGGACAAGTATCCTTGAACTGGAAAAAACTCTGATGCTGCTCCTAAAAAAAACCAAGGACCAAGGTTCACTGAGTATGCAAGGTTGAATGCTCCAAGGAGCCAAATCTTGTTAGAGATTGAGAAGGATAAAGACTTCATATGGCCAAATCCACTAAGGGTAGACCCCAAGAAGAGAAACAAGAGCCTATATTGTAGGTTCTACAAAAGTTGGTGGTCATAACACCGACGACTGTAGACAACTCAAAGATGAGATTGAGTATCTGATCCGTAGAGGAAAGTATAGCAGGTTCACCCTAGGATGAAGATGGCGGAGGCCAAAGGAGAGATAATGACTGAAGGCCCAACGGCGGCCTTAATCAACATGATCTCCGGAGGCCCAACGGCGGCCGAGACAACCACGAATTCTCGAAAGGCTTATGCGAGAGAGGTAATGAACATAGTTGGAGAAGCACCTAAATGTGCTAAGACTGAACTAGCACTTGGATTTGATGATTCTGACCTTGAAGTGGTGAAGTTTTCCAAAGATGATCCTATAGTTATCACCCCGGTAATTGGAAATTGTCTGATCAAACGAGTCCTTGTTGATAATGGAGCTTATATGAACATTCTTTTCCATGAAGCGTACATGATAATGGACTCTAAACTGACCACTTCAGACGTGCCCATATACGGGTTTAATGGGGTGGAGTCTAAAGTCGAAGGAACAATTCAACTTCCCATGACTATTGGAGAAGAGCCAATAGAGGCCACTCAAATCTTAACTTTTCTGGTTGTCAAGGCATCATCCACCTACAACTTAATGCTTGGAAGGACAGGACTCCATGCGTTCAAGGCTGTGCCTTCGACATACCACCTAAAACTCAAGTTCCCAACCAGAAATGGTGTTGGAGAAGAAAAAGGTGACCATAAGATGGCCCGAAGTTGTTATGTAGCCGCACTAAGGCCTGATGAAATTGGGGGGCGAGTCCTCCCAATAGAAGATACAGATGTCCGAGAAAATGAGGAACGTCGAGGAAAACCAGCCTAGGACTTAATTCCAATTCCCCTAGATTTGTTAGACCCGGATAAGATCACTTGCATTGGTGCATCACTGAAGGAACCCTTGAAGGGCCGACTGATAAAGTTCTTACAAGAAAACAGTGACGTATTTGCTCTGACAGCGGCTGATATGCCAGGGATTGACCCTGAACTTATAACTCACAAGTTGAACATTGATCGAACATAGAAGGCGGTCAAGCAAAAGAAAGGACTTATGCTCCAGACAGGTTGGAAGCCATTAAGCAAGAAGTTGAAAAGCTCTTAGAAGCTGGATTCATTGAAGAAGTTCAGTTCCCTGAATGGTTGGCAAACCTTGTCATGGTAAAAAAGGCCAACAAAAAATGAAGGATGTGCATCGACTTCACGAACTTTAACGATGCTTTCCCTAAAGATATTTGCCCCATACCAAGGATTGATACCTTGATTGATGCCACCGCTGGACATGAAATGCTGAGCTTTATGGATGGTTTCAACGGTTACAACCACATTAAGATGCACAAAATGATGTCTGTAAAGTATCTTTCATTACTAATTTTGGTGTCTTTTCTATCTTGTTATGGTCTTTGGACTAAAGAATGCAGGAGCCACATATCAAAGATTGGTGAATAAGATATTCGCCCATCTAATTGGAAAAATCATTGAGGTATATGTTGATGACATGCTAGTCAAAAGCCTAGCTAAGGCCGACAACATTGATCACCTAAGTGAACCTTTCGAAGTGTTAAGGCACCACAAAATGATGTTGAATCCTGCCAAGTGTGCTTTCGGCGTAGGATCTGGAAAATTCTTGGGTCACGTGGTCTCGAAGCGAGGAATCGAGGCAAATCCCGACAAGATCAAAGCAATCCTGGATATGGAACCTCCGCATTCCATAAAAGACGTTAAGAAGTTAACTGGAAGAATAACAGCTCTAGGAAGATTCATCTCCAAGTCAGGAAACAAGTGCCTACCATTCTTAGAGACCCTAAAGAAAGTGAAAAATTTTGAATGGACAGCGGAGAGCCAAGAGGCGTTTGAACAGCTGAAGAAATACATGACTGAAGCCCCGTTGTTAGTCAAACCAAGTCCAGACTCCAGAGGACGTTCTCTACCTCTATCTTGCAGTTTCTGAGCAAGCAGTGAGTACCGTCCTAGTAAAGGAAGAAAAGAAAGTCCGGAAACCATTCTACTACGTAAGCAAAGTGCTTCATAGAGCAGAGTTAAACTACCCCACTACTGAAAAATTCGCACTTGCCCTGATAACTGCCTCGACGAAGTTATGACAATACTTCCAGGCATATAAGATTGAAGTTCTGAAAAATCAACCCTTGAGAAGCATTTTGCTCAGCCTAAAAGCCAGTAGTGGGCTCATCAAGTGGGCAATTGAGTTACGTGAATTTGATATCAAGTATAAACCTCGAGCAGCCATCAAGGCTCAAGCATTAGCAGATTTCGTGGTTGAATGCACTATTGACAACCAAGAAGTCGGGGGGGGGAGGTAGTAACCCAAGGAGACAATGGACCTGAAAACAAGAAAGAAGAAGAAGACTTGTCCTTCAAAGAATATTGGATTCTCTATTTTGATGGAGTGTCGAAAACAAAATCTAGTAGTGCATGCCTAGTCTTGCAAAGCCCTAATGGATTCATGATCGAGTATGCTTTGAAGTTGGACTTTCCAACAACAAATAACGAGGTCTAATATGAGGCTCTGATAGCCGGTTTAGGCTTGGCCAGAGTCGTGAGGGCTAAGAATCTAAAAATTTGTGAAGACTTGAGACTTGTGATTGACCAAGTTAATGGTGAGTTTGAAGCCAAAAATGATACAATGGCCAAGTACCTGATAGTTATGAAGGGTATACTGACTCAGTTCGATAAGTGGTAAGCAAAACATATTCCATCAGAAAAGAACACCATAGTCGATGCCCTATCTAATTTCCCTTCGTCTGAGATTGAGAATTACCCAAGGAGTATCTACTTTCAAGTCCTGAGAACCTCTACTATCGACATTATAAATCTGGTAGCAACAATTGGTATAGCAAGTTGTTCGATTGATCCTATCAAGGCTCACCTTGGAACAGGATGGCTCCCTGATGATGACCAGGAGGCACGCAAATTGTTAGTTAGAGCGCTAAGATACTCATTGATTGAAGGTCTTCTGTACAAGAGGTCTTTTGTCATCCCATATTTAAAGTGTTTGAAACCTCTAGAAGCAGATGAGGCACTTAAGGAAGCTCATAAAGCAATTTGTGGACAGCACTTGGGGGGCAGAGCTCTCGCTCACAAGATAAACCCATTGGGATTCTACTGGCCAACTATGTTAGCTGATGCGAAAGCTTATTTGGAGAAGTGTGACAGATGCCAGAGGCATAATCCTATAGTCAGGCAGCCCCCGGAGAGGTTAACGTCAATCAGCTCCCCATCCCATTTGCGATGTGGGGAATGGACATACTTGGTCCTTTTCCCGTAGCATCTGGACAAAAGAAGTTTATCGTAGTAGCAATCGACTACTTCATGAAGCAGATTAAGGCTAAGCCATTAGCCAAGATAACCACCAAGCTATTGCACAATTCTTTTGGGAGAATGTGATATGCAGATTTGGCCACGCATCCTTATCACGGATAATGGGCGATAGTTCGGCAATGACGAGTTTAAGGAATACTGTGATAATAACAATATTGAACTCCGTTTCACCTCGGTTGCCTACCCACAGGCAAACGGGCAGGCGGAAGTTGCAAATCGAATTATCCTAGACAGACTAAAGAAAATGGTCGAATGCTCAAAGAACAATTGGATGGATGAGCTCCTACCTATATTGTGGGCATACCGGACCACCTGCAAGGTCACAACCGAGGCTACCCCTTTTATGCTGGCTTACAGAGTCGAAGTAGTGGCGCCTTTGGAAACAACCATGCATCACTAAGAGTTGAAGCTTATGAGCCAGAGACTAATGAGGAAGGTAGAAGGCTAGCTCTCGACTTAATTGATGAAGTTAGAGATGAAGCTAATGCCCGTAATGCAGAGCACCAAAGAAGAGCCTCCCTCTATTATAATAGAAGGGTCAAGGAAAGATTCTTTCAGCAAGGAGACTTGGTCTTGAGGAATATTGAGGCGTCAAGAGTTGGTGAGAGAGGAAAGCTATCCCCGAACTGGGAAGGGCCTTACAAGGTTAAGAGGATTTTAGGACGAGGATCCTGCAAGTTAAAACCCTTAGGTGGTGATGAAGTGCATCGCACTTGGCATATTACAAACCTGAAGATTTATTATGTCTAGGGCGTGCAACACATGTTCTTAGTATTTATTAATAGATGTAGGAATAAGGTTGATGAAACCATTTCTTAGTTTATGTAAGGGTTGAACCCATTTCTTCAAGATATTGACTATTTATGCATGTTTGCTTTGTTTACCTTGTCTACAATTCTATTTGTGTATGAGCATCAGATAAGTGCGAGTCTGGAATGACCAAATACCAAAAATAAAAGACAAGTAAACAATCAAACTAGAAATGCATGGATAAAATATCCTGAAAGATCACAAGTCAAGTCCTAAAGGACAGTTGAGTTACAAGTCATAAATGTTGAAGTTCACGAAGGACCACTCCTTGCATCTTGTCCAAGCTTCTCCTTTGATTTCTCTAAGGCAACATTCTGATCCCTCAAGGCACGGCTTTGAATGGCCGAGGCGGAAAAGTAAGTATTGGCCTGAAAAGGAAGAAATGTGGTAAGAAGTTAGTAATACGACATAGAAGTCAGCAGACTAGGATAGTTAGTAGACTAGGCTCCCGGAGAGGCCTTCAGCCGACGAGAATAGTCCGACTAGGCTCCCGAGGAGGCCTTAGTCCGACTAGAAAAAGTGAAACTTGTACTTAAAAGATATGCTTACCTGATACAATGCATGAGCTCCCATTATCTCCGACTCATAAAGTTTGTCACCCGAAGTGACGTAGATGAGGTCAGGGGAGTAATATAGCACTTGGACTAATCTAAGACAAGTTGTGGACTTCCAAAAACCGAGTCTTGGGCACAGATACCCCCACGACGGCTGGAAAGGAATATTGCAGGTTGTACACAAGTTACAACCTATTTAACGTCGAAAATTGATCATCTGGAGCGAACAAAATTCGCAACAAACATATACTCGGTAATTAAGCTGAATATTATAAGAACAGCTAGAATACACATAAGATAAGCTAAACTCAAGGTTTAATCTTAAATAGAGATTAACTGTGCTAATCAATAAGATTAGTGATTAAGCTGGAGCTTAGAAAAAAATTCTAAACTTAAAAATTCGAAACTCAAAATTTTAGTTGATTGGCCAACTACAGCCACGTCAGAACATCCTTGGTCACGGCCAAAGGCCCCCGGAAGAGTAGACAAGGCGAACTAGCCTCCCGAAGAGGCCCCTGGATGAGTAGGGAAGGCCAGTTAGGCTCCTGGAGAGGCCTCGAGCCGAGTAGAAATAGCCAAGTAGTCATACGGAAGTCTCTTGGCCATTTAAGAATGATAAGTGTTCACGAACACGATCTTGGACCAACTAGAGCATCAATGGTCATTAATAAGTGTTCACAAACATGATCTTGGACCAATTAGAGCGTCCATGGTCATGAATAAGTGTCCATGAACACGACCTTGGGCCAACTAGAACGTCCTCAATAACGATTAAGCATCCACGAACATGACCTTGAGCCAACTAAAACGCCCATGGCCACGACCCAAGGCTCCCAGAAGCCCTTGGCCAACTAGAATAGGCCGAGTAGGCTCCCGGAGAAGCCTTGTGCCGACTAGATTTGGCCGAGTAGGTTCTCGGGAGGCCTTTTAGCCTTTGGGCGAGTAGGCCGACTAGAAACTTTTTTAAAATAAAAAATGAAATTTTTGGCAGAGTAGGTTTGGCCGACTAGGCTCCCGGGGAAGCCTTTGGCTGACTAGACTTGACCGAGTAGGTTCCAGGGAGGTCTTTTTGGCCGAGTAAAAAAAAATTGGTGGCCAACTAGAATCGACCGAGTAGGTTCCCTGGAGAACCCTTGGCCGAGTAGGCTCCCAGGGAAGCCCCCGGCCCTCCATCATGACCGTAAAAGAAATTCAATGACCACCACGAACAAAATTTCACGAACATGAATTAAATTTGCGAAAAAGTGAAAATTTTTGGATTTGTAAATTAGCCCCGATTAGGGCCGATAAGCAAAATTTAGTTTGAGATTAGCCTCGACTAGGGCCGATTAGCAAAATTTAGTTTGAAATAAGCTCCGACTAGGGCCAATTAGTCCCGATTAAGGCAAGTTAGTGAATTTTAGCTTAGACTAAGGCTAATTATCATTTACGCATGTAAATTAGTTCCGATTATGGCAAATTAGCAGCTCTCACCTTATAATTAACCTATGTTAAGGTTAAAAGGTGATAAACACTTATTCTTTAGCCCTGATAAGGGCAGATTAGTGTCAAAAGCTACTCGATTAGCCTTTGTAAAGGCCTAAAATATCACTTGAGAATATAAAAGTCATTGTGAATGTGTAGTACACTCCACAATTCGCAATGACCGAACCCAAGAAGGGATGAAATGACCCCGACTCGTGTACAGACCATCATAAATTCCACAAAAACTCGAGAAGTTTTCCCGGAAGTTGGGGGTAAATAATATGGACAAAAAATAAGCCCTAAAGACATAATTAATGTTGCATTAATTATGTATTGAAATTCATATCTAAGGCCCAATCACGAACATGAACATTGTTGTTCATGTCTAAGGCCCAGTCACGAACACGAACATTGTTGTTAATCTCCGAGGCCCATCACGGACACGAACGGAGTTTTCCGTGTCCGAGGCCCGTCAACATGACCCGAATTTAATGTGCAACATGGAAACTAACTCTTATAAGGAAGGATCTAGAATCCACCGCCTTAAGGAGTCCTATTTACCTTCTAAGTTGGAGACTTGTCCGCCTAGTCTAAAAACCTTAGATACATTAACTATATAAAGCTTACCCCCACGTCTTGGCTTGATTCTCTACAACACAGAGATACGTACCCATTACCCCTTTATCATTTAATGTTGAAAAAAATGTTTTTCATGAGAATTGAACCCATGACCTTAGTATATTAGTATTAGGAAAGAATTATGTTCAAATTTCCAACCACTACACCAAAGAAATTTATGATGCTTATTTAAATATCATTAACTAGATGCACAAAAAGCTCATACATAAAAATGGGCATGGTGGATCATACTTCCTATATATAGGATAGATAGATTAACTGGGAAATTCACACCCGAGATATTTCTACAGATAGTAGTGTCATATACACTTATATAGCCATGATTTATTCAGAGGAATAAAATTAAAACCATCTTTCGGAATATTTTTCCAAGATTTAATAAATATAAAATTATCAAAACATTCTTCCCCATTAATAATTAAAAATCTATTCGAATGAATTATGTTGCCTATCTATTATATTTAGTATAGGCTAACACGTTTTTTTTATTAGTCATAAAAATAATATTATACACCTTCTACAAATTTAAAATTTTACTTTTTAACCAATTACAAAAAAACTAATATACTATTGGTTAAAATGTTGTTTGCCATAGGAATGGAACCTATTCACAATTGCATTAATTTCACTAGAATACCGTCGATATATATTGTGAAATTCATTAACTATTTGTGCAAACAACTCTCATTCTATATTAACTTTAATTTTCAAATAAGATAAAATGATACTAGATTGTATACAATTCACAAATAATGATAATCGATGATTTGAATTTAGGGGTAGCTAAAATGATTGAACTTAAAAAGATAAATTCTTAGAATAACTAATTAATTATATTTATAAATTTTCAAAATATTAGGTAAATATAAGTTAATTTGTAATGTAAGACTTTATGAAATATATATTTACACACATATATAATTATTGGATTATTTATAGAGCTTTAGGAAAAAAATTATATATAACATATCAAATTATTAATCAGAATAAATAAAAAACCTATATATATATATATTGAGTAATAAATTTTTAAATTATTTTTGACAAATACACCAATATCATCACCTCTAGAGACACATTCCCGCTATCACCATCAATGCCACACCACCACTACCACGCATCACTGCCCAAAATCAGACTGGAATCACTAAAATCTTTACTAAAACCACATCAACATCACCACCTACACCATCAAAATAACTAAAATTAAAGTAAAATCACTAAAATCTAAACTCAAATAACTAAAATTTTGAAACACAAATTACCACAATTTTTCACATTTGAAATTTTGACAGTATTCGAAGGTGCTTGTTAGTGTTGCCGATGGTAAAACTTGTTCGTAAGTAGTTGCTGGGGTGGTGGTCGATTCTGTGATATAAAGGAATAGTTGAATGAGGAATGATGATGAGATGAGGATGTACAAGCAAAGAATATGTAATGATAACGTTATTATATTGCAGAAAATGGTGTAAAACACGTGAAAATGAAAGTGAAAATGTATATTAGATTTGAATGTGTGATTATGATTAATATGTATATAAACAATAAGAGTATCACATTAGTTCTTAATTCTAATTTGAGAACTTACACACATGTCAATCTAATAACTTAGGGATAGGTTTTTGAAAATATGTATTGTTTTGTCTTTCTAAGTTATATTTTTTTAATCATATATAAACTTTATTTGAATTTCTTAAATTAGAATGTATTTTGCAATGACTTATGAAATTGAGATAAGAAGTTCAAGTTAGTATCAGTTTTTATAAAAAATAAATTTTGCCAAATGTATCACACTAATAACGCATAATATTTAAAAAAATTACAAGCATCTATTTCAAAAATCAAAACAGTCAAAATCGTCCAATTATACGATTTAAATAGAGCTCGTGCTTTGCATCATGCTAGTTATTAAGTTAATTACTTTATTACACCTGAAAAGCAACTTATTTTATTACACCTAAAAACTTAATTTAAATATTTTAGATAAAAATGTTATTCGAAATTTATAGAAAGTTTCTAACTAGAATAAATTAGAATTAAAAATTATATATTACAAAAATATCACCCATTCTAATATTAAAAATATTTTAAAATCATATTAATTTTCTCATAATTAGGTTTTGACCAAAAGATATTCTAACCACCGAAGGTTAGAATCTGGTAATTACATATACGTAAAATATATCATTAGTTTGTGATATATTTGATAACTTTTTAATGTATTATTGTATTCTCAAACTTCCATTGAGTTCTCTGTTTTAGAAGATTTCTACTTTAAACATGTTACCAATGAGTCAAAGTATATTTCAATTTTCTGACAAAAAAAAAAAGTAGATTTCAGTTTTTGAATATTTTATTATGTATAATAAAACGTATGTGCCAAAAATTAACCATTTAACAAAAAAATTGTTTGACAGTATAATTCAAATCAATATATATATATATATATATAGGAAAACCCAAAGGAGTTCTAAAATCGCTCTAATCATATTTATCTATTTTTCTAGAGCTCATGTATATTAAATCATAAAAATTAAAATTTCCTTATTTATATTCGAATTTATAAGGAAGTCAATAATTATTAAAATCAATCCTATTGGAAATATAAAAATTAACTTGAATTTTTCTTATTTACACTTGAATCATATTTATCTTTTCTTCAAGAGCTTCTATAATTTAATTATAGAAAATCAAATTTCCATTTTTTTAAGGTATCAATTTCTAGGTCAAAAAATAATTAACTTACATATTCTAAATAGAAAAGAGTTTCAAATTGTTAACATATATAATATTATTATTATTGGATAATTCTGTTATTATAATAGTTTCTTTATTAGGTTCATTTCCTTTCTTTATTATTGTTTGACTGTTAGTTATATAAGCT
>PHNY01264951.1:0-24054 GCA_003724115.2 Anethum foeniculum | reverse complement strand
TATTTGCCTTCCACATTCTGAAACTTTTCTTATCAAAAGTTGATCATTTCGTAGAAAGTTCTTTCCTTTTCTAAAGCCTTTTTACCTCCATTTTCTTGAAGCTTTTCACTATCAAAGATGCTGGATGCATCATCTCTTCATCAGAATCTGTGGAATTACCAGTATTTGAGTCATCAACAGTATTTGATGACTCAGTATCAGACTTTGCAACCATGGCCTTTCACTTAGAACGACTTTTCTTCACAGCTTTGCCTTTTGACACTTTCTCTTCAACCTTCAAGGCAACAAGCCATGATTCGGTTCATTTCATTTTGCTCCTTTGGTCCATTTCCAGTTCACGAGTCTTGAGCAATCCATAGATTTCATCAAGAGGCACACTACAGGGAAAACAGGCTCAGACAAGTATTTTTCCTCGTTGTCTGACAGCTAAATTTCTTGTTGAGTATTGAGATGCCATCTGATACACGTATCAGACAACGGTAGCCAAGTGATGTGTGAAGCTTTAAAGACAACAGAAATTGTTTACAGTAATGTTGTCTAATATCCAGAAAAAACAACGATATTTTATGAAACCATTGTGAAATAATATATAACTCAAGTGCTTCTTGAAGTCAGGAAACACTTGAGTTATATTGCCACCAATACAATGACTTTAAAGCAAAACATACGACCTCTATGATCAGCTAGTTCATCGTCGTATACATTAACATACAACATTTTTTAATCTCAAAAATGGTTGTGGTAATACTCTATAGACAAAAGTTTAGTGTTTTAAAAGAATTATAAAACAACCATATACAACAGCTTTCTTCTCAGAAGATGTTGTTTGAGTTCTTTAATACAATTTTTTTAACTTTTTATAGACAATGGTTCTATTTTGATGTTGTACGAGTTTTCTTTCTAGGAAGGTTCATCCTTAAAAAGCATTGTTTTAGTTATAAAGACTTGATATTTTTTATGTAGTTCACGTATTCAAAGTATTGTCTGATAAGAGATATAACAGGTATTACCTAATACAGAACATTCCCCACACAACAAATACTCAAATATCAAATATTGAAAAATAATCCTAACAAACTAATTTGTACAAACATTATATCATTTATGCACAAAAATTGTCATCAATATAAAAGGGCAGACTACTCCTCTATTTTTAATCTTACCTAAGCTCCAAACATGCACAATAATCTATGATTCTCCGCGGCCTACCTCTCTGTCTCGTTGCCTTCATATATTTCTTTATAGTGCGCTACATAGATGTTGTACCAAGGTGGATGCCAAAAAGCTACGAGCTATTGAGTTACTTTTTCTATGAACTTTAGCACGATCATTCTCCAACCACATGTATTGATCAGCTGTATAACATTTAGAAGATCTCAATATTGCACTATGCGAAAACTGAGGCCTTAATTGCAGCAGTGTAAGTCTCATGCTTCTTCACACTGTACAGATATAGAGCAATACAATTATGTAAATAGAAAAAAATGGTCAAACTAAAAAGTAAGAAGACAACATCAAATTTGTACCTGAAGTGAAGAACATAAATTCCGGACTGTTGTTGCAGGAGGCCACATGCTATAACAGGGGAAATCTTAGAACGGTGACATTATCTGGAAGCAACGCTAAATGGAACTTCTTCAATGTGCAATCTGACATTTATCTTTTTCACCGTGATCTTTTTCCTGAGCTTCAGAAATGACGTGTTTTGGGTTCTTGCAAAATTATCAAATGTAAAAATCCTTGCATATTCTGGTAGTATAGATTCCTCAAATTAAAATCAGAATATCACAAACTGTAAAGTTGATAGACAACAAAATTTTTCCGAAAGCAATACAAGACCGGATAAAAGATACCTTTGGATCCCATAAGGAGTTCCTGAAAGATTCAGACCCCTGTACTTAGCAAATCACTTTCGAGCAGGGACATCTAATGGGATATCCACTTCATCTAGATATTCTGGTGTATAAAAGCCAGTGACAAGTAAACAGTTAACTCTATAGTAGTTTCAACCTTTTACTAAAATGAAAGAAACAACTCAAACTCAGTCTTTAAACTTGAGACCGACAGGCACCAAGCCCAGAACTGACTTAGTATTTTCCATTTTTTTTCTTCGTAATTATATTTTTAATCACACTAAACTTGTGAATAAAGCTGTACTATCGCATCCATTCAAAAGTATATACAATAAAAAGCTTCATATACATGTCCACAGTCCTTGACCTATTTAAAAGTACTAACAGAAGAAATGACGTTCCCTAAAAATTTCATAAATCAAATGAATCTTAAAGTTTAATATGCAACTGATTTGTTTATGGAAGATAAAGATAGGAGCAAATTTAGGAGAGGAAGGAGTATAAATATCTTCTTTTAATCACACACATACCATGCAAATGCAACTAAGCAAGATACATAATTGCAAAATGCACAGACTGTAAGATTTCTTTAGGAATTATAGCACATGCTAATTGAAAGCACGGCGGTAGAAAGAATACACCTCGGCTCTCTTTGCACCAATTGAAAGGGAAACCATTTATTTAGATAATAGCTAACAGAACTCTTTCGAGTTATAAATAATTATTTTCGAAACATCAACCGGGAAAGTACAAATAAAGGAGCTTATATTGAGAAAAAATTATTCCTGTAGAAAACAAGTCAAAAATGTATCAGTTAGAACTACCTTTGCACCTCCAAATACAATAATTAGAATAGAAAACATGACGTGCACAATGGCCAGGACACTGATAAAGATATTCAGGTGATGTATACCTTCAAGCAGCAACAACAGGACTTTACCCTATAGACAGTAAAAGAGAAAAAAATTAAAAAGAGATCAATAAACTCATGGTACAAACATTTCCGATGTTCAATATTGGACGTTTATCTATACTTAGTTGGAACATAACTAAATTATAAAGCACTTAAAACATATAACATCCATGAGAAAAAAACTCAAGTACTAAACTAAGAACAACAAAATTTACGCACACACTTATATAAATGAAAAGGTTACCTTCTTTGATTTTCTGCGGTGCTTTAAAGAGAGGCTTCTCGTTCTTCATTTTCAAATACTACACAAACAAAAATTACCAAAATACCAAGAAAACATAAAACAAACATACAGTAGAAAAATGAAAAACAAAACAACTTAACGAATAATTGAAAATTTAAATCACCTTCCAGCTTATGGAAGCTATTTGATTCATAAAATGGAAACAGTTGGGTTTCAAATGCTCCTTATACATATGCTCCATAAATGCTCCCGCATATCAAAAATAACAAGAAAATAAAAAAAAACAAATTAACGAATAAGTGAAAATTGAAAATTGAAATTCAAAAGTTGAAATTTACAAATCCAATCGAACAAATCCATTATTTTGAGCTATATTTTGGATGATAAGATTGAAATCGAGTTGGGGGTTTCCAGCTAGGTCTCGAGCTATGAAATCGAACCGGGTCAGTTATGATTTTGAATCGAGTTGTATGTTCAAATTACAAATCGAAATAATCAAGTTGTAAGAAGAAATCAAGTTATGGGTTCAAGTTTGAGAAAAGTGATAAGAAGAAATTGAGGCAGCAGTTTTGTGTGGTGAAATGAAATTTTATCAAAGGGGAAGTGATACTTGTCTAAGGGGGAAATGAAATTTTATTAAAGGGGGGAAATGATATTTATTTGAGAGGGAAATGAAATATTGGAAAAGGGGGAGTATATGAATGAGAAGGGAAATATATTTTGGATGGAGTACGAAAAATAAGATAAGGGAAATATATTATGGATGGAGTGCGAAAAAATATTTTTTATATGTAAATATTAACACGAGTTAGTTTACATTAGGCTTTATAAATAAATATTATAAATGAATATTCTCTACAAGTCCAAGAATAAATCGTTATCTGAAACAAACTCATACAACGGCTTTCTAAAATAAACCACTGTCTGATATTGTTTTCGATAAATAAACAGTTTTAACTGTTGTACAACGATTTTTGACCAAATAACGTTGTAGAAAACAAATTAAAATAACGGTTTTGGTAAACTAAACCGTTTTGGAAAGTATTTTTTATTTAAATGTTGTAAACAGGGTTATTTAACAATAGTGTTTAAGAAACTGAACTATTGTCGGACAGTGATAAAAATAAATTAAATAAACACATTTTTTTAAAAAAAAGTTTGATAATTTTTTCATATCACTAGAATTGATATATCTTTACATCAATACCTGTGGATCGTCAAAAATATCATTTAAAAAATTATCTTGTTAGTCACGAATGAATCTCGTGTTAGGTAGTACTTTTACTAGATTTTTTTTATTCCTCTCATACAAGTATAATTTGATTTTTTTTAATAATTTTCTCATATGACTAGAATCGATATATATTAACATCTTTACATTTGGATCGTCGAAAAAATTATTTAAATTTTTTTTCTTGATAATCGGGAATGAATCTCTTGTAAGGGAGTGGTTCTTTTACCAGATTTTTCAATTCCTGTCATGCAAATGTAATTTGAAATTTTTGATAATTTTTTCATATGACTATAATCGACATATCTTAACATCCGTACGGTTGGATTGTCGAAAAAATCCTTTGAAAAATATTATCTTGTTAATCTGGAACGAATCTCGTGTAAGGGAGTAGTACTTTTACCAGATTTTTCAATTCCTGTCATGCAAGTGTAATTTGAAATTTTTTGATGATTTTTCATATGACTAGAACTGATATATCTTAACATCTGTACGGATGGATCATCGAAAAATCAGTTTAAAAAATTATCTTGTTAGTCGAGAAGGAATCTCATGTTTGAGAGCAGCACTTTTACAAGATTTTTCTATTCTTGTCATGCAAATATAATTTGAAAATTTTTTGAGAATTTTTTCATATGACTATAGTCGATATATCTTAGCATCTGTACGGTTGGATCGTCAAAAAAATTATTTAAAAAATTATCTTGGTAGTCGGGAAGGAATCTGGTGTTAGGGAGTAGCACTTTTACCAGATTTATCTATTCTTGTCATGTAAGTGTAATTTGGAAAATTTTGATAATTTTTCATATGACTAGAATCAATATATCTTAACATCCATATGGTTGGATCTTCGAAAAAATCATTTAAGCTTTGTAAATAAACTCTTAAAAAATAAAAATAAAGTCGAAATAATATAACGATTATTATAAAGAAACTTTTATTGAATTAACTGTGGGATAAGATTTTTAATGTCATTCACGTTGTCTAAATACCACAACGGTTTTTCGAAGAAATGTATTGTAGTAGTATGACTTCTACAACATATTCTCGAAATTGAAAATCATTGTTTGTACATGACAAGTGTTTTCCTACAAAAGTCGTTGTAAGAGTGAGATTATTACAAGAGATATATTTATAAAACCATTGTCTGATTAAAACACTAACAGGGTAGATCAAAAGTAACTTAGATTATAGATAACGATTTTCAATGAAAAACGCTTGTCTGAGATAAATTATGACAACATTTCTTTTTGTAAAAACCGTTGTATTAACGTATTAACATTTTTTTAATCTAACGGATGATATTAAATCTTCTTTTCAATCAACGGCTCTAATTACACCAGCTCAGCAATCCAAGTGAAAACTTTTTCACCAATCACGTGGTGCCAACTCATCACGTGCTGCCTATTGAATTCTAAAAGAGCTATATTAGACAACTGTTTTCATCCCATTGGCTGATATTTTATAGGACAATACATTCAAAAAACTGTTTTACAAACTTTCTAATTTGCACAACACCTCTTTCAAAAAGGCTTGTCTGATTCGAGTAACTAGACAATGGTTCTAAAACCGTTGTTGTAAAGCTGAAATAGTCTAACTTGCACAACACCGTTATGAAAAATACTTGCCTAATTCAAGCTACTAGACAATAGTTTTTGCAACTATTGTAGTGAACTATGTTAGACAACATTTTTTTAGGGTAGAAAAGAACCGTTGTATGAAAATTCTGTGCAACGGTTTTTTGGTCAAGTGTTGTCTGATGAGTGTTGTCTGAATGCGAATTTCTTGTAGTGGCATCTCATCAAGATCATAGTTGTCTCTTATGGTTGTTGATTTGAAATCCCGTAAGGCTAGAAGAAATTTCAGATTTTAATCTTCAAGTTCGAATTCTTTATTTACCAATCACGTATCATTCAACAATTTGAGAAAACTATCATAAATCTGAGTCAATGACTCATCTAACCTTAAATCAAAATATTCATACTCCTTAATGAGTCTAGTTCTTTTATTCTTGTTGATATACCCTTNTTCCGAGGCATCCCATATCTCTTTTGAAGTTTTACATCCAATAACCCTATTGGACATAACATTATCCAAACTTCTATATAGAAGATGTATCATCTTTGCATATTTCATGATAGAGGTTTTATCTTCAGGAGTGTAATATTTCTTCTCCTTAACAATAACCATTTGTGGTTCATCACCTGAAGCAATCAGAATTTTCTTAGCTTATGTAGCTCAAAAGAAATTCAAGGTCTTTCAAATGGATGTCGAAAGTGCAAGTCTGAATGGAGAATTGAAAGAAGAAGTTTATGTTGAGTAGCCACCGGGATTTGTTGATCCTAAACACCCTGATTATGTCTACAAATTAGACAAGGCTCATTATGGACTAAAGCAAGCACCTAGAGCATGTATGAAACACTTGCCCAGTTTTTACTTGAAAGTGGATTCAAAAGAGGTACAATTGATAAAACCTTATTTTATCTTAATCATGGTAAAGACTTGTTTTTAGTTCAAATTTATGTGGATGATATTATATTTGGATCAACTAATCAAAAGCTGTGTGATAATTTCTCAAAGTTAATGCAATCAAGGTATCAAATGAGCATGATGGGAGAGATGAGTTACTTTTTAGGATTGCAAATTAAACAGACTGATGATGGCATTTTCATAAATCAGTCTAAGTACACAAATAATCTATTGAATAGGTTTATTATGCAAGACAGTGCTACTGCAACAACTCCTATGGCTACTGCTACAAAGCTTGATCCTGATCAAGGCGTAGCAGTAGATATTACAAGTTACAAAGGTATGATTGGTTCACTTCTATATCTAACAACCAGTATGCCAGATATTATGTATGTAACTTGTTTATGTGCAAGATTTCAGGAAAATCCAAAAGAGCCTCATCTTATTGCAGTAAAAAATATATTCGGATATCTAAAGGGAACTGCATCACTTGGTCTATAGTATGCAAAAGAAGCTGATTTTGGTTTATGTGGATATTTTGATGCTAATTTTGCAGGCTGTAAGATTGACAGGAAAAGCACCTCTGGTAGTTGTCAGTTTTCAGGAGGAATGCTAGTTGCATGGTTCAGTAAGAAGCAGAATTCAATTTCTACTTCAACAACTGAAGCTGAGTACATTACAGCTGGTAGTTGTTGTGCACAGTTGCTTTGGATAAGAAATCAGTTAATGGACTATGGATTTTCTTATTCAAAATTTCCTATCTTCTATGATAATCAAACTGCCATAGCCATGACATGAAATCTCGTACAACATTCTCTTACCAAGCATATCAATATTAGATATCATTTTATAAGAGAACATGTCATGGAAGGGAAATTGAACTTCACTTTGTTCCTACTGATCAACAACTGACAGATATCTTCACAAAACCACTGCTAGAAGCAACATTCACAAAGCTCATGAATGAGCTTGGCATGATTAGCTGGGAGAAGTAAACACTACATGTTAAATACTGACAGCATCAGTACCTGACTTGTGATCAAATCCTGACAATCGATCAAATCCTGACCGATGATCAATTCCTAATAGATGGTCAAGTCCTGACTAAGTCAACTCCTGATAGGCATGAAAGTCAAAATCCTGGTGCCAGGTCAGCATAAATTATTTTCAGTATATTATTTTTAATAAATACTGATTGTTTATTTTATGCAAATTTGCTAATTTTATGCTGTATTAGTTGAGTAATTTATTCAACTTATGTTTAGTGGTAATATACATTATGCATATACACGTTACATATATAAAAAGCTGTGTATATAATGATTTTTACCCGGTAGTCGGTCCCACTTACTTCTCCACTCGATCAGAAACTGCCACCTGTTCCTAGCCCAAATTCGACTATACACACAAAATACTCACACTTTCTACTTCATCTTCTTCACAAACACAAAAACTCAATTCTTTCAAATTCTTCATATTTCTTCTCTCACCAAGAAACATGTCTTCTACAACCCAGAATTCACCATGCATTAACAAGCCCACAATCATTCATGGCCACACCTTTGGAACCAACAACTTCCTTGCTCCCTTATCCCATCAGGAGTTGACTTCTGATTTCTATATCATCCAAGACTTTCTGCTACAGAGTGATATTGGGTATACTCTAACAATTCCTGTTAAGGTATCCTACAAAGCTGTGATGCAGGTATGGACAACAGCTCAGGTGGATAAAAAGACCAGTGACTTTTCCTTTGAATTTAATGGCAAACGCTATGATGTGAATGCTGATGTAATTAATGCGGCTTTATGGCTTCCTGCCTGTGAGGGTCCTCCTGACAACTACAACAATGAAACCCTATTTCAATTATTGAGAGCACTAGGTTACAATGGGGAGACAACTAAAATTGGAGGGCTTTTCAGGACAAAGCTTAAGAAAGAGTGGAACTTTTTCTTTGATTGCATTAGTAGGTGCTTCTTGAACAAGATCAAAAGTTTTGATGCCCAACCATCAGTATCTCTCAAAATTAGGTATTCTCTTATTTACTCTGGAAATTTTGATTATGCCAATACTATTTATTGGTACTTAATTACTATAAAATCTGATGAGTCAAATGTCATAGGGTATACTAGATTTTTATAATTGAGTTTTAATCACTTATACCCTAATGTTATATTTGAAAATGATGAGCTTTTGCCTGTTTTTAAAATTACTGATAAGGCATTTAAGGATCACATCAATAAGGATAAAAAGAATGGTTTCACAAGCCCAGCTACCCAGGGAGGTCAGGTAATTCCTCTTAAGAAATAGACCTACTCCACAAGTACCAGCAAATCCTGATGCTGGTACCTCTGTATCTGCTACTGATGCTATGAACAAGACACTTCCACTCCTGTTCCTAACCCAAGCATTCCTTCTATACAACAACAAACACAAGTCAATACTAAATCTACCGCCTCTGGTGCTTCCCAAAAGGCACTAGTTGTAAAAAGAAAACATCTAGCTAAGAAACCTATATCTTTAGTGCAAAGTGTTCTAAGGGCTGCACCTAGCACACTTGATAGGCAGGAGAAACAAGGAGGGACTGAGGTTGGTGTTAAAATAAGAAGACTGAGGCTGAGGGATGAAACCAGCTCAGACAAAGACAATGTGACCATTGGGTCAAAGTTCAAAATCAAGAAGCAAACAAAAGCAATTCCTGGTGCTTCTGTTACTAATGTTGCTTCTAATCCTGATGTTGGTGATGCTGGTGCTTCTTTTGATAGAGTTTCTATCATCAGTATTCCTGATGTTGATACAGCTGCTCCTTCACCAATAAAAAGGGTGGATATTACAAATGAGCAAATCTTCAGAGCAGCTGAGCAAGTTGGACTTGCTAGACCAAAGAGGAATTATGGTTCTCCTCTTAGTTTTACTAGAAAGAAGGCCTGATTTCAGTCACATGTCAAGATTACCAGCCCACAAGAACCTGAATCTCAAAGGGATTCAACAGCTGCAAGTGATTCTGTCCCACAAGAACCACTTTCTCAAAGGGAAAGTGCAGACATTGAAGGTGAAAAGAAAATTCCTGACACTGCTCAAGGAGGTCTTCTGGCAGATACTGAAGAAATGATTAAGGACAGGGAGATACATCAAGCTCATATGCAAAGTATGAATGAGATCATCAGTGATCCTATATTTGAGGGAATTACACAAGAACCTTTACCCAAAGGTTGAAGTAGCTTCTATACCTCTGGACACACAAGAATCAGTTCAAATTCCTGATGCAGGCTACTCATCAAATCCTAATGACTCATCAAATCCTGACAGAACAGCAAATCCTATGATGTGTCAATTCTTGATCCAACTCCAATTCCTGACAAACTCCAGCTTCTACTGGTGATCCAAAGTTGGTTGGGAGTCTACTCAAACATCCTGGTTCCATCCTTGTTCCACCACTACATACACTTCCACTTAGGGAATCAACCTCAAGTTCACATCAGGATCAGGAACCCCAAGTGAAAGATCCAGTCAAGGGAAAAGCTGTACTCTCAAGTCCTACAGCTGATCCTGATGACTATTCTGATTCTGATGCTGATGATGATGACAGTGATGATGATCCTGATCAAACAAATGTAAAGTCTGCCATTAATGTATCTTTAAGATTAAATGTTGGGTCATCCTCTCACTACAATAGAAAGAAGCTTATCACAGGACATCTGAGTGGGACTACAAATAGAGAAAGTCAAATTCAGCTATTCTCACTCGGTGTCTTTTCAGCATGTGCATAGAGCCTATGATGAGATTGGTAATTCTGACTTGAAGGCATATCTGAAAGCTTGCACAATTCTTGTTATAGGCCTTCACTCTGAGCTTAATGGTATGCAGCACTCACACAAGACTGTAAGGGAAAAGATTGAGGAGTTTAGTCTTCATGCTCCAAAGGCCAATGATATAAAAAAAAAATCAGAAATTCTATATTGGCTGTAGAAAAGATGCATACCTCCTTGGATTCAAGAATCACTGCCTTAGAATCAAAAGTCTCTTTCATGGATGGCAAGCTGGATGTTATTCTTTATCTCCTTCAAAATCCTGATGTAAAAAAGGGGGAGAAGATAGCTACTACAAAATGTACACCTGAGTCAGTACAAACAAAGAATGATGTACTTCTGACAATGATGGTGCTACTAATAAATCTACTCCAGTTCCTGATGTTCCAGTCAAATCTACTTCTGTCAAAGCCTCAGTATCTACTTCTTCGGGACAAGAGAGGTCTTCTAGTACTGCTGCAGGTAAACAGAAAGCTCTAGCTGTTACTTCTGAGGGTGATGAAATTCTGATTGATAATCATAGACAGCGAAGAGTTTATTTCAGCAGCACAAAAACAAGGAAGGAGAAGTGGTGACTCTGTTTTACAAAGACAAAAGAGTATAACAGAATCTACTACTTCTGAGAGTGCATCTGATCAGGCAATTACAAAATCTACTACTTCTGAGAGTGCATCTGATTAACCCTCAAGATCAACAAACTTGTTGATTGATCCAACATTCTTAAATACTCAGCCAAGGGAATGGTACAAACCTCTGCAGCCAGTTGATCATGATGAGATGATAGGAGTGCATGGAGTTGAAGCTCTAGTTATTAACAGAAAGAAGAAGAATTCAACCTCTGACAGTGCTCAAGTTAAAAAAGAAAATCCTGATCCTGACACATCAACTGCAAATCTTAATCCTGACACATCAAGTGCAAATCCTGATACAGACAGACTAGAGACAAATCCAGATGCTCATGAAGATGTAGTCAAGTCAATTAATCTGTGAGTTCTTTCCACTGTAGTTGATTCTCAGAAATCTGAAGTGGATGAATTTGATCGAAGGGTTCATGAAGAAGAAGAAGTTGCAAGGAGGGAGGCTGACATAACAAGTGATGGATATTTGAGCAATGTTCTTAAGTCCAAGAGAAAGTTATGGTATGATGTCAAGAGACAGGTTCATGTATTACCATCAAGTTATGCCCCTATTAGAGAAAAGGACAAGAAATGGAAACATGGCAATACATTTGACTACTCTAAGGGGATTAACTACATCGATTTTGTTTCTGGAGGTATAAAGAGCTCAGTAACTGAAGATGAAGAGAAAGAAATTGAAGAAATAGAAAAAGTGCCAACATGGGTGAATGCTATCAAAAGATGAAACAGGTGAAGACTAACACCAGGGGAGGTGTTGGTCATCCTGAGATGGAAGTGCTAGATTCTGAACTTCTGGATGCAAATTCACTCATAGAAAAAGCTGGTTAAAATGTTTCTACTTCACACCTTGAAAAGCTTGAAGCTGTTAAAATTATTCTTGATAATTTTGATGGTGCAACAGCTAAGGAGAAAATTTTATATCTTACGAAAGGTAATGGAGTAATGGTGTTAACCTTATAGCAGCTGTTGATGAAGTCTGTAGCTGAGCTAAAATATGTTCATTATCTGCTCAAAGTTAAAAATGAAGTCACCAAGAGTTGGTCTTCAATGGTTCTTAATACTATCAGAAAAAGAACTCTGAGTAGAGCTTCTAAGTATGATGGTGATTATACTCCTGTGTATATGAACTATCTTGGTCAGGATTTAGAGATGAAGAAGGATGCTGCAGTCTTCAGGACTTTTCTTAACAACCCATAGTTAACTTTTAGTCCTGATCATGTTGATGCGGGTTGAAGCTATATAATGCTTAGTGATCTTGAGATTAAAACAAGTTCCATTTCCAATCTAAGGTCAGCCATTTATCAGTTGGGAGAAGACATTGAAGATAAAAAAAAGATCTGAAGAAGAAGATGATCAAGATCCTACAAGAGAAAGAGGATGAAAGACTTAAGAAATTTCTAAGCACAAACATTTTCTATCTTGAGATTCAGGATTAGATTTTATACTTTAAGTCTATTTTATTCTCTGTACATTTTGTATTTTGTTTTGGCATCATTGAGAATGAATTTGTGAGCTTTATTTCACAATGCATAAATTGGGGAGATTGTTATATACTGATTCTAAATGATCAGGAGAAGTTTAGAAGTTTAGGATGACTGGTCAGGATTTGGTTGTTGACGTCATCGGTATTTGATGTCATCAGGATTTGCTGTTTCATCAGTATTTGGTCTAGCGTCAGGATTTGAAGACCAATAGGAAATGAAGACCAGTCAGGATTTGAAGATCAATTATGTTCCTTAAATTGAGGAATAGATTATTGTCGGTGTCTGAGTTATGGGATCTTGTAAAATCAGTTTAAGATATGTATTATTTGCAGTTAGAATTTCATAGAGTGTATCTGAGATTGATTTTGTAACTGTGTAATATATAAACACAGCATAGGTCATCACACTGAATAAAAAAAACTCGAGTATTATTAGACCTAGCAGCTCTCAAGAACATCAGTATTTTTGAGAGAGTTTTGTAACAGTTTTTATCAGTAATACAAAAACTGTTATATTTTATACTTGTTTGAATTATTTACACAATTGTATCCAACCCCTTAAATAATTAGGTTTACTGGGCAACATAGCTTTTGCCTTATCTTGATCGGAGGCCTTATTTTCCTCCTTTATGGTGTCACCAAGACCCATAACACTAAGATGAATTTCAGCATCTAGAATCCATGTCAAGTAATTCTTTGCGGTGATATCCAGTGCATTAAACTCAAGTTTTCTAAGGTTCGACATTTTCAAATGCTAACATACAAAATAATATAATAGGTTAAGACAAAATCATGATTGAAATCACACCTCACATAATAATTTATATAAAGTAATCATGTCATGCTACAAAAACGATAAATTAGAATATATACGGAAAAATTGTTATTCTCTTATAAATCAATCATGAATCTTTTCGCTTCTACCTTTATTCTTAATGTATGTTTAACAGGACTATAAAAACTAAAAGTTAATATTCGTGATATTAATGTAAATCTTATTCTTCAAGAATATGCACGTGTAGATTTTAACCATATTAGGCTAATGATAAAGGCATTTAGCACATGCATTTACTATTATAAGCAATTGAAGAAAAAAAATTGTCGAACACATATTAGCATATAAATATATATTAACATACAAAGGGTAGGGATTTTTAATACAGAGGTCCATGTTCCCGAACTATAATAAAATTAATCTTTAGTCATCTTCTAATCGATCTCCATTCCCGAGTTAATACTAAGCATATAACGTTCATCTACTAACTTTATGTAGTGATTAGACGATGAAGACTATTTATTTTATTATTATATTTTTTTTTAGAGAAAGAAATAAACATTACAATAAACTTTATTAAACTACTACAAATATTGTAACATCTAGACAATTAAATTAGTAAAATATATAAACATATAATTATCAATTTTTATGAAAAGAAAATAATAATTTAAAATAAGTAATCACAGGAAATGTGTATAAAGGTATGTGATCCTAATAAGTAAATTGATAAACTGTCAAGCAAACACCTTGTTTTTTTATATAATAATAATATTAAAGAAACGGGAGCATAAAGAAATAAAGACACCTCTTTTGTACTATAAATGCTATATACAAGTCATGTTAACATATATATTAAGCTTAAGCTTAGTAGATCAAAGTAATCACAAACATATAATCACGTATACAGGTAACACATAAGCAAATCAAATATAAATAAGGTGGTACCACTTTTGAGTTATGAACCTTACTGATGTTTGTTACCTCTATCTTTTAGGTTTTTGCTTTGCTTTTCACTTGTGCATTAGGTTTGTTCAAGATATTCTTTTTCATATTTCAAAGTGTCTGCCTGTTATAGGTGTACAAATGTAATGAAAAGTCAAAAAACTATAAGTTACAGTAGATATTGAAAAGTCAAGGGTCTCGTATATTAATAAGTGGAAAAGCAAAATTTAAAGGTCATCCAATTCTATAACATATACTCCCTCCATTTCAAAATACATGTCCACTTTTAAAAAATCACACATATTAAGAAAAGTGGTTGGTAAATTAATTGCATTAGTTGACTAAAATATGTGGAATAAGATTGATCTTAAAAATATAAATAGTAGATATGTGAAGTAGAGTTCATTTTCAAAAATACAAATTTGTATTGAAAGTTGAAGTGGACAACTAAATTGAAACAAAAAATTATTTTAAAAGTGGACATGTATTTTGAAACGGAGGGAATATGATTTTTTTTTTTTTTTGAAATCTTATGGAAACTTGATGAAGTTTAAATTGAATTTATTATTATTTGATTAATTAAATTAATTTCCATTAATGCATCAATTCATCACCGATTATTCAGTTAATCACTGAAAGGTCCCTCCGCCCACTATTTCAGTCTTTTTAAAACATGGCTAAAAAGATATAAGTAGGCATTTCCCCGGGATGCTGTACTAAGTTGTGTACTGTAAAAACGATAAAAAGATTCATTATTTTAGTACCTCAGTAGTTGTGTTGTTTAATGAGCCTAGTTGTATATGAATATTAAGGATTTTTATACCTTATTAAATTCCGTTTTAGACACTTAATCTCGAATTCGTACGGATCAAAGACACAAGTACATGTATTTGGAAAAGTCAAAAAAAGTAGTAATACATCTACTTTTAAACACAAAAGTTTATGTGATATTGAACATGATAATTGCCTATTCTTAAGACCAATTATGAACAAATGTAGCATCATTATCTACTTTTAAGGCTTCCAAGGTGACGGGGGTGGTGGACTTGGTGGATACAATGGCGGAACAGCAGAAAATATGATATTCTTCTCAATTCCTTGGCCACCACTTGTTGTGAGGGACACAAGTGCAGCAACCAATCCTGCATTTCCAGCAATAGTTGGTTCACCGTGGCTGTAATCTGAGCGAATATCTTTGTATTCATCGAACTTATTTGGCCCTCCTACCATTGCCCCAACAATTGTATTCGGATTCGGATTACCACTCTGATACCACTTCCATCCATTTTTACATGAATATTTCTTCTTGTCGTTAGGTATAGATGCGCCACGATGATGAACATGTCTAGGATAGTGGTCACCATACCCGACTACGTAGCTCATATTCATGGGATTTGCACCCAGAATGTAGTTTATCTGTTGATGCAAAGGGGGGAGATCTTTTAGATTTACTAGTTGAATTATAAAACAATGACATTCTATTAATTAAGTTAGCACATGATGTGACCTGGGAGGAGGCAAAACTGCGCAGATCTTCTGCTAAGATGAAGTCAGGGCCACAATTCCAACCTGGAACACCGGTGGCGTTTAGATAATCTGCATAAAGTGATGCTAAGAAAGCTGCATTAGCCACATACTGAAGTGGCTGGCCACGTCCATGATTCAATTGAATTAGCCCCCCTGCATTTTTGACAAGAGCTGATTTAATAATTTGTACTTGCATTTATCTCTAGTCTAATTAAGGCTTAACTTGCTTTGAGTTAGAGCAACATATTTTTTGTTTGTGAGTGGCTAGCTTGCACTAATAGTTAACTTAAAAATCTAAAAGTTACCTTGAGTCCAATTGTAGACATTGTAGCGTTGGAGATACGAGCACATGGTAAGACCAGTAATGTTGTGATAGCTACTTAGCATTGCCTCGTACGGATAACCAGGATTCAGAAATATTCGCAGCCTAGTTAGCAGCATCATAGCTGCAGGTAACTTGTTATCCCAACTTAAAACAGTCAAATCCCGATTCATAGAGAAGGCATGGGCATTAGAAGGCAGTCCTTGGTTAGTTGCAAGTGATACATAACTTCGATTCCCAGTGGCATAGTAAAGCCAGGCTGCACCCCACATGTACTCATCATAATATCCACTCGAATTATAGTAATGTTCAATGTATGGATTTTGCAGGCTATATCTTCTGCGTTTGCTTTTGTCTCTGGCAAATTCAAAGACTGTAGCAGCCCCTTTGGCAAGCTTTTCAGAATAGGCATTGTTGTCACGGAAAACTATGGATGCTGCTGCGAGTGCTGCAGCCATTTCCCCGCCTAATTCTGGACCTTGATATGAAGTTTGGACTGGACGAGGATAGTCCATGTCTTCTGGCCTAGTCCAGCAGGTATGATCATCCGGGACTGTTGATCCGTTCATTGACCCTCCCACCTTTGAATTATCATATTCGAAAATCAAATAAGATTCTGAATGCATCCCTCTTAATGCAACTACCAATTTATCTTATTGAAGATAATCTAATTAAACAAGCTTGCACACAAATTATAGTCATTAAATCATAACCGAAAGAGAAACCAAGACTCGTGAAATCAAGCATACCTGGCTATAAATGTAGGGAACAGAAGCGGCAGAAGAGTTGAAGGTGAGAAGCAAGTAATCAGTACCCCATTTGATAAGGTCTCTAACATGTTCATACTCTTCAATAGTCTTGTACTTGCCTTCGTATTCTATGACACTCCAGCTTAACATCGTCATGGCAAACGACATTGGAAAATGGAACTTTATATTGTCACCAGCATCATAGTATCCTCCTACAAGCCCTCTGTCAGTTGTATTTCCATCTTGTAAACCTGAATTTCCCCTCCAGTTTATACCGTAATTGTTCTTGGGCAATCTCCCAGCTGCCAACTCCCAAATATATTAGCATTTTTACTGAGAAGAAACTACTGTAATGGTAATAGTGTTTTCTGAGTTTTTCACAAAAATAACATGAACTTTCAAATAACTACATTAAAACAAATTAACAATGAATTGTCAACCTAGAATTGATTGTCTTTTTCCTTTTGATATATAAGTTATAACTTTTCTAAACTAATAATTTAGTAGTACTCTCGGGCTGAGCAAGAATCGAACTAATAAAAGTTCAAAATTTAGGCTGCTACATAAACAAAAATATTAGAACAATGTACATAATATGTTCTTAAAATCGGTCAAGTCTCAACAAATAGTGAGACAAGTACTCGAAAATCGAAAGTTAAATAATTCGGACTAGAGCGAGTACTTGTACAAGTATTCTCATGAGTACTCAAATGCTGAGAGTGAGTATTTGAAAAGTACGACGATTATTTGAATTTCGAAAACGTGACCGAGCATGAATAGATTTTCGAGTTTTATAACAATAGTACCTGTTTTTTAATCTCTAGACTAAATTATTCTCTATACGTATACGAATATTTTGATTGAACCACATGAACTACTAAAATGAATCATGCATACCTTGCTGCCTTCCTCTAGAAGTAGATATATACATATAGTACTCAAACATGACGCATGCTTGCTTATACACAAGGGGATATATTGCAATTGCATGCTTCACATTGTTTCTGATAGATAAATTGTTATCTTCGTTACAGATTTCTGAAATCAAAATAATTCGGTTGAGATACTGATTTATGATATATAGGATGATTTTTAAAAAATCAGATAACTCACCGGTAAGATGTTTTGTTAAACCGATCAAATATTTTTGAATAATTTATCAACATTTTATTGACCGATTTCTATAACAAACGGTGTGATACACAACTTATTATACGTACGTAAGCTGATTAGTTATTAGTTAACTAATTATTATTATAAGTAAATCAGGGTTTGACTTTAGCACATATGTTTTTGTTGGTAGTTTATAGTGAGCAAATCATGGTTGACATTGATAAAATGTATACATTGCAACAGGCTGCGTTTATGTTATTTTTACAGTTAAGTAACAGTGACAACATAATCAATGGGTGTTGTATATATCTTCAGTTGAATTACATTTGCATTTAATTAGTATACAATTTTGAAGAAACATTCTCGTTAAATAAAATTCCAATCGCTCGCGATTTGGTTTTTTTAATAACTCAACTTATATGTCTTACGAATAACAAATGAATATCTACTCTAATAAATATCGAAAATGAAACATGAAATGACACAAATAAATATTTATTATTAAAAATTATTTAATAAATGAAAAATTAGTCCAACATTTGGGTCAAGGGTTGACACTAGTTCAAAATTCCCATACATGTCAATTTTATTTCCAATTTATCATACTATTTACGGAGATTTCGAAAATATTTTCAAATGATACCTGACGTGTTTTTATTCCTGAAATTTATATGTGCACAAAGTTCATCTAATTTATGAGAAAATAGCCAATAAAGTTAGAACAACTCAATATTTAGGAATAACTTTGAAAACGAATTCGGGATATCTGGTACTTTTCTTTTGAATTACATTTTACCACTTAGTAATTTCAAAATTTATCATTTCTCACACTAAAATGGATACAAAAGTAGTGTAGATTAGAGGGTCACGAGGAGATTTGGAAACGGTGATAATTTTTATGGATTGCATTAATTAGGACAAATTATTATTATTGATACTAATAAATATATTAATTACATTTAAATCATATATATATATATATATATATATATAAATAAATAAATGTAATTGACGTTACACAATATCCATTCAAGCTTAGCATATTAAGGCAAATTAAGCTAATTTTCTTTTTTTGACACTAATTTATAAACTAATAAGTAGTGTTCGTTAAATATCGTTGATAAACGAGAATCGAACCAGGACGAGAGAGAAAATAACCGAAGCCTAATTAAAAAAGTGCACTTACATTTCTGCTCGTCAAAGAAAATCAGCGCCTTATGAAGAGCAAGAGTAAAATCATCAGGAGGCAACGGCCGGGCATGATTCTCTGGCAAATTCTTCGAAATAATAATCGGCATTCCGACGACAAGAAACGCCAGTGCCACCAATCCCACACTCCACTTCAACGCTTTCCGGCTACAAATAATGCACCCCAAATCAACATACTTGTTTTTCTTGTTCGAAAGCCTTGTTTCCGGATCCAACAGCCAGCTTCTTTGTGTTTCATCAAGGGTATAGCTTTTTCGAGACGCTGAGGCCTTGTCCCAGTCTGCGTTCTGGCTCCTGTGATCATCAGTCGAGTCTACTTGGCTTTCTCCAACAATCTCTAATGGCCCTCCCCAGTGATTTGCTGAATGCATTTTCTCCAGATATATAGCTGGATATGTGTTAAAAAATCTTGTAAAATTGGAATAAATAAGTGGATGTTTGTTACGAGAGAGAGTTGTTGTCTTGGCTGATGAACAGGTAAAATTTAAGACAGAGTCGTGGTATTTGTATTTGATTTGTTGTTATAACTAGATAGTAGGTAACAGTTAGAAAATCTGGAATATTTAATTCGGATTATTACGAAATCTAATACGCATCTGAATTTATTACTACATAATTCGAAAAAGGCATGAATATTGGATATTAAGATCCTTAAAGAGATCCTCACATTCGTGGACTATTATAATTTACTTCCATCCGAACAATTTTAGGTCGCGTTCATGAATATAACGAGGCTTGAATGGAATGCAAGAAAAAATGGAACTAATGGAATGGAATAAAGATGAAACGGAATGATTGCGATCACTTGTCTTATTTTTTCGAAGGAATGGAATAAAAAATAAAAAAAATATTGAGTTTTTTTAAAAAAAAAATTACCCGAAAAATGTTTTGGGGAAAAAATTATTAGGAAAAATTTTATCGAAAAAATTTTTTTGTTCTAGAGAAAAAAAATATGGGAAAAAAGTTCTTCAAAAAAAGTTTTTCGGAAAAATATTTCTCAAAAAAAATTTGGAAAAAAAATCTCGGAAAAAAATTTATCAGGAAAACATTCCCGAAAAAAGTTTCAGGAAAAATTTCTCGAATAAAGATTTTTTCGAAAAAAAAAATTGTCAAGAAAATATGTGAGAATTTTATTATGTTTCGAAGAATTGAATTTATTCCACACATTTTGGATTGAATAAAATGCAACTGTTCCGATGGAATGAAATGAATATTGAATTGACTCATTCTATTCCTTTGTTCCCCTGAACACACGAACACATAATAATTCTGAACACATGAAAGTGTTTGTACGAACCTACTACTTCAAAACGAAGGTAATAAATTATTTTCAAAAATATATTGTAGATGGTAGTATAGTTATTGAAAAAATATTTCAAATAAAAAAAAGAATAGCTAAATTGTAATTAAACATTATTTCTTGTAAAAAATAAGAACATATACGCAGGTAAAAGAGAAATAAGTGAATATAAACAGCAATATTTTTAAATGTTTGTTTAATTTCGATTATAATTCTAGATGTTATATGATTTTTCATTATTGAATTTATTCCTTTTTTCGAAAAAAAATAATAATGTGGATGGCTTCATAGATTAAAGTTCCTAAAATTTTGTAATAATAAAAAAATATAACATTTATATATAAATTAATGTTGCCAGTGAAGAGGTAAAATTTAAGACATAGTTGTGTTATTTATTTCTTTGTCTTAACTGTATAGCAGGTAGTGGTTCAGCAAATCTGAAATATTTAATTTAGATTATTACAAAATTTAATATGTATCTAAATTTATTACTTTGTTTACCAAAAGAAAATTAAATACAAGTCTATATATATATATGCAAAATATAAATAAATAGTAAAGAAATGATTGAATCTTTATATTATCATAATCAAATAAATATCTTGTACTGGGGCATGTTCCTCCGCCACACTGTGGCGGGATACTGTTGCCGCAATGAAACATTGCGGAAGTACTCTCCTACCGCAATGTTCATTGCGGCAGTCGCAATGTTCATTGCGACAGCCGTATCCCATCTGGCTGTGGAACCATTCCCTATTTATATTAAGATTTTCTTTTTAAGAAAAATCAGTTAAGTTGTGAGTTTTGCTCAACGGTTGACCAGAAACCCGTTTTTTGTATGCGGAATAAATATGATTCGACTCGCTTTCAACTAAACTCATCTAATAACAACCTTAATCTGTTAAATTCGAGTGAAATTCATGTTAGATTCACGTGTCGTGTTCTTGACAGTTATAAATCAATTCAAAATTTAACAGATATATTCAATAAGATTTGAAAGATTATATGTGGAATTTTCAGATTATGAAATTTTGAAATTATTTAAAAAGTTTATTAAAATAAGAATAATATTAAATGTTTCAAACTGATACTAGATCACAAATACCATGTGTCATGGGTGGTTGACTATAATACAATTAATAATAATAGGCACCCATGCATTCATATAAATTTCATCAATAAAATTATTCTAAGTTGTCAAGTCATCATTACCACATCATTTAGAACCAAATTTTGGTATTTAATAATTTATTTTTGACAGACAAAATTTAATGTATTCATTAAAACACTGGAAACTAGCTGGAACAAACCTCTGAACTGGCAATACAACCTGATTGAAAAACAAATAAACGAACTAAACAAATAATTGCTTTATTTTCATATTGCTTATCATATAGAATAAAATTCTTTAAATTAAAAAGGATTATAATAGCTTTTCTAGCAATCCAGCGCCCTGAAAGTATAAACTATAATAGGCGGGTAATTAAGATCGCGTTTTTATGCAACCTACAGTAGAATTATGACAAAGTTAAGCACACATATGCTCAACTTAGGTAAGGATGTGTGCTAAAATTTGCAAACATATGCTCAACTTAAGTAATGATGTGTGCGCCAAATGTAAGCCCCATAGGCTGTAACTTGATTCTTCTCCAATCTTATTGGATATTTCTTCAGCTCTACATATCTGCCGGCCACCAAATTATATTATACTTTCAGATGCAAGATTATTTTATGCATCCGGCAATTGTATCACTATCCTCTGATGCCGTCCCAACGCTAAACTACAAGGAATCTATAAGAATAAAAAGACAGTAGTGACAGAGTATATTTCCAACACGTCGTGAACAGAATTAATTAAAAGAATAATCATGAATGGAGTACGAGGAGGAAGTGGTGGTGGTGGACGCCAGAGAATAGGGGTGGTGCCATCGCAGGGGGAAAATCGATTAAAAGAAAGAGACGAAGATCTTCTGTTGTTTAGAGAGTTGCATAAAAAGGATAGGGTTGTTAGCCTACTTCAGCCAGTCTCTGATGAGTTTGAGCCAACTGGTAATTTCGTGTAGCCTCATGAGTCCCTTTCCTCGGAAATTTGATATAGGTTTATCCAAGTAATCGGTTTCTTTGTGCAGGAAATTATGCTCTCTACAGAATGGCATCTGCAAAGAAAGGACCTGCACTTGAATTTCTTGCTGAAAATGAGAAAAATGATTATGACTGGTAAATAAATAACCTTGCGAATTTTCAAAAACTTACACACACACTCCACAATTATTTGAAGATCTGTAATCTATTTTCTATAATGTTCATATTCATATACCAATGCAAACTTTGACGAGATTAACAAAAGATCTATGTGCATGGGATTGTAAAGGCTGAAGACACCACCTGCAACACCTCTTTTTCCGTCTCTGGAGATGGAAACAAATGCACCTGACATGGTTGTTCACAGGGAATTGCCAGTTATCCAAACTCTCTCAAGGGTATGTCAGTAGGTCATATGTTTGTATGTAGTGTCATGTGTGTGTTTCTTGCATCCATAATGCATGCGAATGCCATATTGTTCTCATACTTCTCATAATTTTGTTCTAATGATTTCATAAAATTTAAACTTCGGGCCTTACGTATTCTTATATACCAGAAACGAATGTTATGAACTGATTCGATGGAGTTCTTGCAATTGCTAATAAAGTTTATGCCAGTTTGCAGGCTATTCTGAGACGGCCAAAAGACCGAGTAGCGCTACTAGTACTACTTTAAGATCAAAATCACCAAGTCCCAAATTAAAAGTCCCATTCAGATCCACAACCCCAAGCCGGAAACAAATTATTAATCCCTCAGCTGATCAGAAGAAAAACAGTAAATCTGCTCCAACTTTCCTAAATCAAAAGCAAAGCTCAACAGTAACAAATACATCTACTGATCAATCTAATAAATTAGATGCAGCTTCCACTACTAATACTCCTTCTTTCAGAAAATTGGCATTGCCAAACCAAAGAGAAAGCCATCTAAATTTTCTTTCTTCAAACCTTTCCAAAAGCATAGGGGAGTTAAATTCATTAAAAACGAAACCTACTAGCAGAGGAGTGTCGCCGCAAGTCATGAGATCAATAAAAAATACAGCTCAGATTCTTGGTGTTTCTGATGAAACACCTCCCAATCTTAAAACAGAACGATCAGTTTCAGCTCTAAGAACCCAAGCTGAACGATCTGGTTCAGCCTTGAGGGGTCGAACAGGAAGACCTCTATCAGCCTTTAGAGACCGACCTGGAAACCAAATTTCAAAGCAAACTCAGCCTGTTGTTGTGGAGTCCGCACTTAAATCAGTTAATAGGAGACAATCATGCTCACCGAGTGTGACTAGGGGCAGAAAAGTTATATTAAATAGCAGTGAAGAAAATGCAGTAACAACCCCGAAAGGGAAGTTTCAAGGACAAGTTTTCGGGAGTAGGATGGTCGACAAGTTTTTGATTGCACGA